>CM040926.1:24960568-25218068 GCA_023029165.1 Gobiocypris rarus | reverse complement strand
AAAAGGAATAAGCGGCCTTCAGACTTTTGTGCAGCGGATGATGCATCACTGTAGATGGCAGAGTGTAGAAACTGATGAAGTCCGTTAGCATCCCATCAGAGCCCTTTGAAGGAAGCAGATTTATGCAAGTGAGTACAAAAATTTGAAGTTAAAGCAGAGTACTAAATTGCGTAGTGCGTACTGCACATAGTTCTAGCGGGTACCTCAACTACATAAGTGTCAATGATGTTCTCCTGCGGTAGGAACCAGTGCTTCACCTCCTCTTCCCCCATTACAGGGCACAGGTGGAACCGGCTCAGGTACTTCTGCAGCAATGCAGTCACCTGCTTCACATCCCCCTCTCCCATCGACCTCAAACCAGGGGTACGAGTGCTCTAAAGAAAAATACAGAATGAAATCAGAGAATAACATTTAAAGGGGGAGGGAGGGGGGAGGGCAACAACTTTCATTTCTAGATGCACTTTCCATTAGGAGTGTTCGTCTTGAATAAGGGCCAGGACTCTTATTTTGAAATGACAAAAATGTTTACATCAGGTAATCTGTAGAGCTTCATTGTCCGTTGTAGTGTCATGTTTCTGCTGAGGTGGGAAAACTTAACCTCCACAAGCTTCCTGGGGTTTAGAGAGCGATGCCAGTATCTGTAAAGATACAGATATAAACAGATCAACCTCACAGAAGTGCTTATAATAACTGTGAGAGTAATTAACATAAATTGATGATTTAGTGCTGTAGCAATCCAGCTGGATTTGGTACCTGCATGTAGAAACAGGTTTGGGCAGGACCACACCAGCAGTGTACACAGCTTGGAAAATTCCCTCTAAATTGACCCGCCGCGTGATCTCTCGGATTAGTACAGGAGCGACACGCTTTGAGCGCAATTTTTTATGCACACACAGGAAGTTAATCTCCACCATTCTCTTCAACCTTTGAATGCAAAGAGATTTAGTGCTATAGTGAGGGTTGGAACAATGAACAACTCTCAGAATTGACAAAGTTGCTTTGGCACAGACATTGATGTGATGTGGTCTCATACTCACGAGTCATAGATGTGGATGTCTGCAGGAATGGCACTGATGAACCCAACCAGCTTCTTATTAGATGAGACCCTGACACCACAGTGCCAATGGGGCAGCCAGCCCGGTGGACGTAACGCCCTTACAGTGAAAGAGACCAACATTAAACTTGCATGCATGCATGCATCTCAGATGGGCAGAATATAATGCAAACCATCAAAGGTTCACTTACCATTTCAGAAAGTTAGGAGAATAGTCAAATCTAAACATATTGTCATCATCCTCAACATAATTTTCATTCAGCAAAGTGTATAATTCCTTCAGCTACAAGGCAGAAAAGAGAAAACATGATTTTGTATGCATAGGACTACAGGTCCTTCTAAAAAAATTAGCATATTGTGATAAAAGTTCATTATTTTCCATAATGTAATGATAAAATTAAAATTTCATATATATTTGATTCAATGCACACCAACTGAAATATTTCAGGTCTTTTATTGTTTTAATACTGATGATTTTGGCATACAGCTCATGAAAACCCAAAATTCCTATCTGAAAAATTAGCATATTTCATCCGACCAATAAAAGAAAAGTGTTTTTAATACAAAAAAAGTCAACCTTCAAATAATTATGTTCAGTTATGCACTCAATACTTGGTCGGGAATCCTTTTGCAGAAATGACTGCTTCAATGCGGCGTGGCATGGAGGCAATCAGCCTGTGGCTCTGCTGAGGTGTTATGGAGGCCCAGGATGCGTCGATAGCGGCCTTAAGCTCATCCAGAGTGTTTGGTCTTGCGTCTCTCAACTTTCTCTTCACAATATCCCACAGATTCTCTATGGCAGGGTGGGGAAGCGTTGATCCAGAAGGGCCACTCTCTTGCAGAGTTTAGCTCAACCCTGAAAAAACACTCACCTGCCTGTAATGTTAGAAATCCTGAAGACCTTGATTAGCTTCAGGTGTGTTTGATTAGGGCTGGAGCTAAACTCTGCAAAAGAGTGGCCCTTCTGGATCAACGTTCCCCACCCGTGCTCTATGGGGTTCAGGCCAGGAGAGTTGGCAGGCCAATTGAACACAGTAATACCATGGTCAGTAAACCATTTACCAGTGGTTTTGGCACTGTGAGCAGGTGCCAGGTCGTGCTGAAAAACAAAATCTTCATCTCCATAAAGCTTTTCAGCAGATGGAAGCATGAAGTGCTCCAAAATCTCCTGATAGCTAGCTGCATTGACCCTGCCCTTGATAAAACACAGTGGACCAACACCAGCAGCTGACATGGCACCCCAGACCATCACTGACTGTGGGTACTTGACACTGGACTTCAGGCATTTTGGCATTTCCTTCTCCCCAGTCTTCCTTCAGACTCTGGCACCTTGATTTCGAATGACATGCAAAATTTGAGCGACAGTCCAGTGCTGCTTCTTAGTAGCACAGGTCAGGCGCTTCTGCCGCTGTTTCTGGTTCAAAGTGGCTTGACCTGGGAATGCGGCACCTGTAGCCCATTTCCTGCACACGCCTGTGCCAGTGGCTCTGGATGTTTCTACTCCAGACTCAGTCCACTGCTTCCGCAGGTCCCCCAAGGTCTGGAATCAGTCCTTCTCCACAATCTTCCTCAGGGTCCGGTCACCTCTTCTCGTTGCAGCCGCGTTTTTGCCACACTTTTTCCTTCCCACAGACTTCCCACTGAGGTGCCTTGATACAGCACTCTGGGAACAGCCTATTCGTTCAGAAATTTCTTTCTGTGTCTTACCCTCTCGCTTGAGGGTGTCAATGATGGCCTTCTGGACAGCAGTCAGGTCGGCAGTCTTACCCATGATTGCGGTTTTGAGTAATGAACCAGGCTGGGAGTTTTTAAAAGCCTCAGGAATCTTTTGCAGAAGTTTAGAGTTAATTTGTTGATTCAGATGATTAGGTTAATAGCTCGTTTAGAGAACCTTTTCATGATATGCACATTTTTTGAGATAGGAATTTTGGGTTTTCATGAGCTGTATGCCAAAATCATCAGTATTAAAACAATAAAATACCTGAAATATTTCAGTTGGTGTGCAATGAATCTAAAATGTATGAAATTTTAATTTTATCATTACATTATGGAAAATAATGCACTTTTAAAACAATATGCTAATTTTTTTAGAAGGACCTGTATTTTATATCTCAATGAATAGCAAAACATTCAGTCAGTCATTTCACACATGCACGTACCACTTCAGCATTGCTAAGGTCCAGAGTGTCCCACATAAAGCCCTGTGGAAGGGAATATGGCTCTTGTCTGATATTTTCTTTATCCGGCTCAATTGGTCCATGAGTAGTCACCACCTCATCTGCAAAAAAACAGGAAGCTCTTTTAAGTCTTAATGCAAAGATCTGATCTTTTGACCATATCCGATTTTTACATTCACTTTAGACCAGACTGGTATCCGATATCAGGGATTACATTAAAGGGGTACTTCAGCGCTGGGAAGATGAATCTGTATTTAAACTGGGTCATTAATGTAGTAAAAATGTGAAATTATTTTTGAATTTTGTGCCTTCTAGACTGAGAAAACACAGAAAATGTATTTTTGTCTCATGGGGATGAAAGACAACAATTCCCAGAACACACTGCTTCACTGCCCTACTCTAGGCACGGCTAGTCGGCTACTGGATTACTGGATCACTTGCCTACCACGTTCATTTTCAGAAAATCAGTTGAGTTAGAGACACTACAATTAAAAACTGAACGTGTCTGTTCGATATAATGCGAGTGAGCCGATTGAGCGTCACGGCACAAACGCAGCAGGATCGGATTACATTCATCACATGAGCTGAGGTAATCGCGGGATTCACGGCTGCTGCTGCATTCATAGCGTGTGATCATCCTGGCACGTGTTCAGTTCATGTCTTTGGATGCTTAACTTTCATCGGAAGTTCATTTTAAAAGTTGAAACACTCACTTTGGTCTCCACCGCTCCGTTTACATGAATCTCCGCAGCTCCCCAAGCCGAGTGCTGTGAGTGTGATGTTGAAAACATGTGGAAATAGCGCCCTCTGCTGGCTGTAGTCTTTAGCCTCCGCCAAAAACTCCTCCAATGACGATATTTGTGTAATCGGAGGAATTTTTCCAGAAATAAAATACATAATTCTCTCCTCTTGTTAGTTTATTTACAAAGACAGCAAAGTTATTGCCTCATTGTTGAGAAATAGCCTATAATGTAGCTTTCAGTAATAAAGCCGTTTTATTTTAAAAAATCACTTTCCTATGCTCTTTAATGTTTCTGTGTGTGTGGCGCAGTTTTTAATTATAATGTATCCACCTCAGTAAAAAAAAAAGCTGTGAGTTTAATTGCATACAGGCATGTCTGCTTCATAATACGACATTATAAAGGGGGTTAAAAATCTTTGTGGGCAGACGTGTCACCCTTGTCTTGTAGTGGCTTGAAATTCCAAGGGGAATTGGATGCAATTAGATGCAATCTGACATAGGTCAGATGTCCAGATATCGGATATGTATCTGATTTAAAACCACATTTGGAGGTGGCTCAGAACGGATGAGGATCTTGTGCGGATTTCCGATCTGTGTCAGATGCGAGAAAAAGATGCGAGTCTTCGAGTGTTGTTTAAACATGTAGAAATAATATATAATGTAAATCAGGGATTCCCAATTTTTTTGTCAACTATACCCCTTTAACCTAAAATACTTTCCCCCCAATTTTTTAAGTTAATATTTCAATAATCCAAACACATTCACAAATCCATGTTTCTGTGACATTGGTTAATGGTCACACGACATGCAGGTAAACAAATAAAATATTTTATTATTTATTTTATATGAATTAATTATCAATTAATTATCAACCCCCATTATCAAGCTTTTTACATTTACAACTACTTAAGCAAATATTATTTCGATACAAATCGCAATTTTCTCACGGTTTACAAATAGTTTTAAGTACTCAACTGAGCAAAATAGATAACACTGGCCAAGTGGTTTTTGGATATTTTACTGCAAAAATCCTACATATTGCAACTTTAAGACTGGAGTAATGACGCTAAAAATTCAGCTTTGCCATCACAGGAAAAAATAACATATTTTAATATATTTAAATAGAAAACTGTTATTTTAAATTGTAATACTATTTCACAATACTATAGTTTTTACTGTATTTATGATCAAATAAATGCTGCCTTGGTGAGCATAATTTCTTTCTTTTTAAATACATAAAAAAATATATATATTCCGACCCTAAACTTTTGAACGATTGTGTAACTAGACATCTCGTGCTTGTGCTTTAATTTGTGACGCTGAGGTTGTATAAACCATTAGTTGATTTGTTTGTTGAATACAACACTGTTTAAGGATTAATGTAAGATTCTGCAATCAAACATGTGCAGAGGTCACATATGACTCACTGAGTTTGGGCACGGGTTGAGTGTCCCAGAACTGGTACTTGTGCTTTGTGGCCTCATCTATGTTTTTGGCTGGACCTTGACATGTGGACAGGAGCTCCATAGCTCTCTGAATGTCCTGCAGTTTCTGCATGGGAATGGCAGGGTTCTGTGACAGGAATAGAGTGAAATTAGCTTTTTATTTTTTAACAAAATAACGGTTTGACAACATTATACAGTCAGTGCATTACACAAAGCAGAAACCTTGATCTCCTGAGAATCAGAGGCTGAGTCAGACTTGGTTCCTCCTGAGCTTGGCTTCTCCTTCTTTCTCTTCTGTTTCTTCTTTTTCTTCTTTGCACCAAGATCACCCCCAGGACTCCTTAACAAAACAACACCTTTCAAATGCTAGATACACCTTACTAACAAAGCATACAACCATTTCTGAGATAGAAAGACAAGCATGACAGGTGAAACTGCCATGTGTGCTATACCAATAGCCTGGAGGGTGAATGTCAAAGGGAAAAAAACACAAAAACAAGTCTCAGTCTGTTCATAAAAGCAGGTCAAACTTTATGGTGCTTCCTGAAGGATGTTAGTCTGCCTGACAACAACAGACCCGTTATCATCATCATCGGTCCTTGAGCTGACAAAGATGCTCGACTGCAATGCTGCTCAGCTCATAAAGAGGATCAAGCGTGTTTGTATTGTTAGATGAAGACATACTAATGAAACCAGGCGCATGATTTCCACTGACATTATGTAAATATGAACAACAATGGCGACTTAAAATTCACACAGACTAAAAAATATGTTTAGAAATATAGTAAAGAAGAGCCTGGGGGACTTCTCTGACTGCTGAGCTCAAATGAATGCTTCAATATTAATATCGAGCTAGCTAGAGCTAACTACTTTGATTAAAACGCTGCATAAAGTAAATGTCGACATTTATCTATGCTATTTTAAATGTTTATACATAGCGCTGTACATCCGTTACGCAATTAACGAGCTATTATGTTAGCAGACTGGTTTAAAATACAGTAATTCTCCTCCTGGATACCTGGTTGCTAAGCTAGCCATTTGTTTACATCATTGTAGCAGTTAAACGGCGTCGGCTTGCCGAGGCTAATCCTCGCGCAAACAGCAGCTCTTCAGCGCGTGCTCACCCCTGCATGTGCTCATTTTCCTCCTCGTTGTCTCCGTCGATGCCGCAGGTGTCCTGGTCGTCCAGCTCCAGGCTCTGCTGGCTGGCCGCGGACTCGCTGTCCTCCGCCATCATGGATGAATCTGCTGCAAATCCTCACGACAAAACTACTTAATAAAAACCACGGAAAACAGCACCGTCTACCGAGTATTGTCACTAACAGCTCATGAGAGTGTAAATGGAGGCGAGGACAGGCTAGCGTGATAATATGCATTTAAAATGCACCACTTAGGGTCTTTAATACACCACTTAATTTTATTAAAAAAATTTATTAACACTGCCAGGGCTAAAGTAAGTTGTAAGGAATAATTTGACAAGTTAATTATAGTGCAATGTCTCCGATACAATTTAAAAGTGAATGTCATTATTATTGTAAAATATTATATTATAATAGGCTAATAATATTGCTTACCCTAACCCAAAATCAGCTTTATTTGACAAAATGTGTAATATAAAAAACAGTAGTATTTGTTCACAATGGAATTATAAACAAGTAAAAAGCTAAGTAAAACAAGAGCCTGTAATTAACATTTATAAAATAACTATGCCATTTAAAAATGGTGTGCGCCATAAATTTAAAAAATGTGAGTTGAATATAAATTTTGTATACATAAATATACAGGTCCTTCTCAAAACATTAGCATATTGTGATAAAAGTTCATTATTTTCCATAATGTAATGATAAAATTAAAATTTCATATATTTTAGATTAATTGCACACCAACTGAAATATTCCAGGTCTTTTATTGTTTTAATACTGATGATTTTGGCATACAGCTCATGAAAACCGAAGAAGCGCCTGATCTGGGCTACAGAGAAGCAGCACTGGGCTGTCGCTCAAATTTTGCATGTAATTCAGAAATCAAGGTGCCAGAGTCTGGAGGAAGACTCTGAGAAGGAAATGCCAAAAGGCCTGAAGTCCAGTGTCAAGTACCCACAGTCAGTGATGGTCTGGGGTGCCATGTCAGCTGCTGGTGTTGGTCCACTGTGTTTTATCAAGGGCAGGGTCAATGCAGATAGCTATCAGGAGATTTTGGAGCACTTCATGCTTCCATCTGCTGAAAAGCTTTATGGAGATGAAGATTTCGTTTTTCAGCACAACCTGGCACCTGCTCACAGTGCCAAAACCACTGGTAAATGGTTTACTGACCATGGTATTACTGTGCTCAATTGGCCTGCCAACTCTCCTGACCTGAACCCAATAGAGAATCTGTGGGATATTGTGAAGAGAAAGTTGAGAGACACAAGACCCAACACTCTGGATGAGCTTAAGGCCGCTATCGAAGCATCCTGGGCCTCCATAACACCTCAGCAGTGCCACAGGCTGATTGCCTCCATGCCACGCCGCATTGAAGCAGTCATTTCTGCAAAAGGATTCCCGACCAAGTATTGAGTGCATAACTGAACATAATTATTTGAAGGTTGACTTTTTTTGTATTAAAAACACTTTCTTTTATTGGTCGGATGAAATATGCTAATTTGTTGAGATGTATGCCAAAATCATCAGTATTAAAACAATAAAAGACCTGAAATATTTCAGTTGGTGTGTAATGAATCTAAAATATATGAAAGTTTAATTTTATCATTACATTATGGAAAATAATGAACTTTTATCACAATATGCTAATTTTTTTTAGAAGGACCTGTATATAGTCTTATGCTCACCAAGGGTGCATTTTTTTATTTAAAAATAAAAATACAGTAAGTGCCGAAATATTACAATATAAATAAATGGTTTCCTACATGAATCAATTTAAAAATATAATTTATTCATGTGATAGAAAAGCTGAATTTTCAGATGTCATTATGCCAGTCTTCAGTGTCACGATCCTTCAGAAATCATTTTAATATGCTGATTTGCTGTTCAAGAAACATTTCGTCTTATCAATATTGAAAAAAGTTTTTGCTGCTTGACATTTTTGTGATACCATTCAAACATTTGTGGTAGTATTAAAGTAAGAGAGAACTTGATTTTCTATTCATCAAGGATGCATTAAATTGATAAAAAGTGAAGAAATGTATAATGTTATAAAATATTTCTATTTAAATAATGCATAAATGTAATACATTTAATAACTGCAAATAAATGCTTTTAAGTGAACGTTCTATTCATGAATCCTGTAAAAAAAAAAGTATCTCCATTTCCACAAAAGTGTTAAGCAGCACAACTGTTTTAATATTTCACAGTTTTACTGTATTTTGAGCATAGAATACTTATTTAATTTTTTTTTAAATGTTTCCAAATTTTGACAGGTGCATGAAGTCATTTTATTTTATATCTTTAACATAATCCAGTGCAGTCAGTCTGGGATCTGTCAAGTGTTTGTTGAGCTTTTTGATTCATCAGAATGTTACACTGATGGTTCCTGTATTTAATCAGAATTATATATATATTGAAAAATAATGTTCAACCTGTGTTGATTTGGTTTTTTGGCTTTATTGGGATAACAGGCCTGAATTATAATACAAGCAACCAGTCCAGACATTCAAAGTAGATAGCTGAAGAAGAGCCGAGTGACAAGGGTTCTTGCCAAGTGGTTACCCTGGCAACATATCAGACCTTCAACAGCTTTCAAATAATGATACATTGCTTTCAGTCCTACATCAGTACATACACACACTGCATAGTATGTCTGAAACAGACACACAGAAATATCGAGCAACACACACTCACATGAGCATAAACAGCTAGGTGAATGAATATGTATATACATACAAGGAAAAAAAGTAGAGCAGATTCATAAAATGCACTGAACATAGTGGCCGCCAACTGTTGGGATCCAACAGTCTGAGACTACTAGTAAAAATGATTAAACAATTTTTTTTTTTTGTACATTAAAATTTCATGACAAATACTGTCAGTATAACAATTTGAGTAAAGTTGGTGTATCCACTTTTTTGCATCAATGACAACAGCACTCGAATTGCATAAACACATTTGATTAGTGACCCATATCAAACTGCAAATACATCAACTGCTTATTGTTTTAATTCAGTCAAAGTCTTTAGTGTGGTCTCAGACTTTTGGACTCCACTGTACATCCAGATACAACATTAAACCGCTTAACACATACATTGAGATCAAAGGACGGTGTAATGTCACATGGAGTCAATAAATTGTGAAAGACATCAAATTATATGACACAAACTGATAATGGTTGAAAAAGGAAATCTAATGATGGATATAAATGATTACTAGAAAGGCACTTAAGAGAAAACTGACAGATTGGGAAAGAAAAGCTGGTGGCTGTTTATGTGAGTGAGTGTGTTTGAATCCAGCCCCTCGTCCACTTCACTCACACACTAAGGCAAGTCCAAACCAAAATAATTATAACAAAAAACATACATTGAAATTAAAATACAGTGGTTAAAATAAAAAAGAGGCATCTAAAGCTACATGATCATTCAGTTTAAAGCAATGCATAGTGTTTTTTCTCTCTTACAGGTGGGTCTGCTTCTCTGAAGTCCACCAGCAATGTTGGCAAAAGTTCTACTGTAATCCTACAGTCAAAAGAAAAGCACATTTGGAAATCTGTGCTCAACACCAAAGCCAAAATGACTATTTAACAGGAACAAATGGTGCATTATGTAAACTTATTTGGTTTCACAAAGCTTCAGCTGTATTCTACTCATGAATGCATGATGCCAATAAAACTAAAAATGGGTGAGATTTAGATTGTAGATCCCATTATAGTGGTTTTATGTGTTTTATCCCATTAAGACGTGGAAGACATTCCACCGGTCATCCCATACAATGTTCAAAAATAAGTACTGGGAAACACTTAGTGGTATAGTTGCAGTGTACACATGTTGCCACTAGATGTCATATTGCTCAAAAACAGCAGCATCTCATAAAGCTTACACAACATTTCACCTTCAATACAATGGCTTGCGATATTTTTTTTTGCTGAAAGTGTATATCCGGAAAGCCATAGCATTTGTGCATTAGATTGGTGGTAATGGTGTTTTTTGCTTGGAAACTTCGATTTGTTCTTCCTCATTCAGTTGTGAGGCAGAGCAGCTCCAATAATTATTTGTGCTATGGCTTTTTTGGCTTTCATTGCCACAGGCAAATAGCCACGCACAGACCTTCACTCATAAGGCAACTCCATTCAACAGTCCAGCAAGGGACCACACGGGAACACTTAAAGGGACAGTTCACCCAAAAAAAAAAAAAAAAAAACTTCTTGCATTTACTTACCCTCACAACATTTCAAACCTATATGACTTTTTATGTTTTGCATGAAAAAGTACAATATTTTGAAAAATGTTTCAAATGTTTTCACTGTATGGACAAACAGACATTTAAGTTAAGTCATACAGCTCTGAATGAATTCATTTTCCTTTTTAGGTGAACTATCCCTTTAAAAGACATGTCATTTTAGGTTAAAGGCCAGTAGTGGTCGCTCCTCTCTTTTTGCCATGGACTCTTCTTGTTCTCGTCTTCACCTCCTTCATCGGGCACGACCAGGTTGTCTGGCCGGCTGCTGCTCGTGTGCATTTGAGTCTCGTCAGTCCTAAAAACCTGGCTATCTGTCCCCATCTCCTCTGCTGTCTCAACCACAGGATCAGGGAGAGGAGGTGGTGAAGGAAGCTCAGGTGGAGGAGTCGGGGGAGACAAAGTCCCTTCGTCTTCCTCCTCCCTCTCGTTTTCCTGCAATAAACCCCCTAGAGAGTGTTCTTCTGGGCTGCAGACTGGTGTGGGGCTACCGCTGCTCTCCACATTAGCATTTGAATCTTCTACAAATACTAGTGGCATATATTCAACAGGCACCGTGGGCTTAGCTCCAGCTTTAGTTTTAACCCTGACTTTATCACGAATACGCCGCCCCGGTGTGACGTCGCTCATATCAACCCCAGAGTCCAGACTAGCGTCATTGCTTCCAACACAACTGCTGTTGCATCCTGCCCTCTGCAAGTCGATGTATGAATGGCGAATGTGCGCGTTGGAGCGGCCGTCCAGTGACACGAACCAAGCTCTGGGGTGGGGGAGTGGCTTTCCTCCCCTGAGCTCCATCAAAGTCTTTTCGGCCAGAAGCTGATCTTCTCCGTTCATCTGCACTACATCCAGGCCCGCCTGACTGAGAGAATTGGGGATGGAGAGATCGGCAGAAAGAGCAGCCGTCTGCAGCGTCCACTCCTCTGCTCCTCCGCCTTGGTTGTCCCCTGTCCCTTGTGACCCTCCTTCTTGCTCTCCTTTGCCCCATGGATGTGGGACTTGGCCCTGGGGCTGATGACACGCGCTGAGCTCCGCCTGAATGCTTTCCAATTCACTCTGTTCGTCCGACTGCAAAAGCAGCGCCTGGCCTGACAGAGGGTGCGTCCCTGGAAGTCGCATGTAGTGGGCGGGAATAACGAGGGTTGGCCGAGCCTTTCGATACGTCTCTTCCCCTTGGTTGACTTGCAATTCGGAGGTACAGCAGAGCAGGGCTCCAGGTCGGGGAAGTGAGGTGGGACGCTCCAGATGGTCTACGGAGCGGGACAACATATAGTCTGCCACCCGCCGCTCAATTCCTTGCTCCCGCTCTGGGGATCCGACTGGACTTATGGATGCGGCTGAAACAGGAGAGAGACGGGGATCTCGCAGGCTCGATTTACTTGCAGAAGAGAGACGTCCCGCAGAGGTGGTGTGATGCAACGGATGAGGGGATGAGGATGAGACGGACATGTGGAGGGGATGGACGGATGAAGTCGTGATGGATGTATAGCTTCGTCGATACTCCCCGCGTCCAGCCGGGGAATCGTAACCCTCAGAGGGATTGTTTGAACAAGCTGACTTGAGGGGAAATATCTCTACTGAGTGTTTGTAGTGGTTGGATCCCCGGCTATGGAGCTCGCCCTGCGAAGCTGCAAGCTCAGTGGTGGAGGAGTTGTAGGGGGTGGGTTTAAGCATAGGCGTGTGCATGTCCGGCTCTGCCCCACTGTGGTCTAGGTGAGTCTCACTGATGAGGTTCAGGTGGGACATGGAAGTAGCCTGGTCTCGTTTAGTGCCATCCAAAGCTGAGGACAGAGTGAACTTCCTGTGGGCAGGCCGCAAGCGTGCACACTTCCTCCTGAAAGTACAGAAACTTGTTGAATTTCTCATAAACACTAGGAAAGATCTAAATTTTCCTCTTGACCACTGAGGTCACTAAATCTCAACACACTTCTTAAACAAAGCACAACAGTGTTGTATTTATTCTATCTGAGCAGTATTTTTTTTTTGTCATTGGACAATTAAATAATTAATTTTATGTTTGATATTACATTTTACATTATGTCTATATGTTAACAAGCTTTAATTGGACAAAAAAACATACTAGGAGTTGTACAGTAAAAATATTTCTATTTACAATAAATGCATGTATACTGTTCTTAAGAGTTGCCTCTTCCACAACCCAAGTAACCATGTATTTATGTATTTTCCTATAAATGTTTTACTAGGCTTTGTGCTTACTCAGTCAAAAGAAGACACACCTGCAATAGTAGAGCAGCAGGCATAGCAGGAAGAGCAGTATCAGGGCCATGCCTCCTAGTATGGCCAGCAGGAAGACTGTGTGATAAGTGCTAATGTCCTTCGCCACCACTGGACCTACAAAAGAACATACATACTTGGTGTTCAACATAGAGGAATCCATCCATCCTATTCACATTTTCACTGTCCTCCTGACCTCCACTTTACTGTATCCATCAATAACACTTTTCAACAGTAGAGATTTCCTATAAACATTATTTCATGCAAAACTTCCACCAAACTGAAATAACCGACATAATGACATCATTCTCTCAGCTGGTGGATATGAATAGCACAGTGAATGTGCAAACATCTACAGAAGTCAATAACTCTGTCTGCCACAAAGCACTTCTATGTCTGCCCGTCAGGCTCTTCTCTGCATTAATGGCCATATAAAAGGGTCAAGGAACACTGTGTCAACTGAACAAAGATGAGAAATAGAAAGGAAAAATGCCCAGAAATGGTTACCTGTGTTTATGGGAGACATGGCTGCGACCCAATATCCAAGCTGAGGGGTAATATATGTGAGAGTTAACTGCTTCCCCTCTCTTTGGATGTATCCCAGACTGCTCTTCAACCAGGCCCCTTAACAGACACACAAAACACACACATAAAACATAAACATTTATTTATTTAATGTTAATAATATTTTATCTTTTGATTAAATAAAAAAAAATAACGTAGAGTGTGACTTTTTATTAAGTTTACATTATAGCTAGCAAGTGAGCAATATCACAACTAAAATGCAATCATTTAATCAAATCAAAGAAAAATAAACCTCTATCTTGAGGACATCTGTGGTTCGCAGGCGAGTGTTGAGACCAGGCAGTGCACACTCACACTGTCCTGTCATCCAATCAGGTTTCGCCACTGATCACATACAATGCATTCATTATACCTTCTACTGCATTATTCTGCCTAGATGCTTTGCCAACTGCTTACGGGGTCAGACAGGGATTAAAGCCATGCCAAAGCTCAACCACACAAACCTCTAAGTGCCTCTGTTAGGATCTGAATTCCCAATTAAGGTGAACAGTTCAAATAGGATTCATGATTCAAATTCAAGTATTGATCCATTAAGAGTTTAAACTAAATTTATACTCTGAATGTGCATTTTTATTTATCAAGCGGAAATGAAAAAGGGTAGAGCACATTAGAGCATGTGCCAAAATCCACTCCTGGAGGGCCACTGTCCTGGGATGGAGCTGAACTCTACCTAAGCCACTTGAAGGCAAGCCTGAAATCTTAGCCGACAAAAAAACCCAAACAAAAAAAGTTTTTTTTTTAAATGGATGTCAATGGAGGAGATGCTTCATTACGATGAATAAAAAGCTTTTGTGAGGAAATAACTCATTATTTAATTAATTGACGGCCAATCCGCTAATCTTTAACATGTTTGCTCTTAAACATTAGTTTTGGATTGGTCTTAGAGTTTAGACTAAAAAAAAAAGCTGTTTTAATAAGAGAATCATGAACAGTTGCCCGACAGGTATGATTCAGTTTACCACACTTTTCATTCAATTCTATGCTATCCGCAAACAGTGGCTGAATCCGAAATCGCCCCCTAAACCCTCATTCACTATATTCCCTACTTTAGTCCACTAAAACAGTTCACTTGAAGGAGTGAATGAAAACGAGTGCGTGTATAGTCAGACAGCCGGTGAGTGTACATCGGCTGTTCACTCGTTATTGCGGTGCAATGTGGGATTGAATAAGTGCACTTGAACATGTACACTATGGTTTCAGACACTACTACAAATGGCTGTCCCCTCAAATAGTGCCATATTTGAAGGTATAGGGGGGCGATTTCAGATTCAGCCATAGACTGACTGTCGCACAACTCTGAACGGAACTATGGTTATAGTTCGGTTATCAAGGCACACGTGATTCAAGTTAGGCGTTGTGCTTTCTCCAATGGTAGAGCCACGGACCCTCATATCTTCCAATAATAAGATCACCTCTGACTCTGCAGTTCTCCAGGAACAGAGTTTGAGACCCCTGAATCAGAGGATGGGGTTATATGTTTATTGGCCACTTGGTGGCAGTGTTTGTTGATGGAACGATTAATGAGGACTGAATAATGAAGAAAAAAAGGGGAGGGTAAAAAATAAAACTAATTAAGGTAGACTGTTTGTCTGGTGGAGACCACCATGAATGGGAATTCATATTTTGTGGTTAAAAGGTCTTAAATTATAAAAAAAAAAAAAGGTCTCATAATTTTTGCTTTTTCTCCATGAGCACCATATTGATCTGATCTGTGCTAGATAAGCAATCACACACACTGCAATGGTGAATATACAGGTCACATAAACACAGTGTACTGAGTGAAATGCTGATGTGACATGTGACAGAAGAGGGAGGCTGGAGAATGAGTCGGCACTGTTTACATAACCAATTACCTCCATCCACACTTGACTGTTTGTGCACGGGAATATCGTTGGGAATCTTCCCACACTCTCACAATAGTCACATGCAGAACTCTGCAATATATCAATCTGCCAAGCAAAGAAAGCTTTGTTTGATCTGGCTTGTGCTCAGCATTACGTACAGTGTCTTTGCTATTTGACATTTCACAATGGTTTTACACTAATTCATCGGCTTTGATCCAGTATCCATTGCATTGAGTTAACCACAAAACAAGCAACAGATCATGAAGATCACTATATACTAGTGCTTATTGTTCAAAAGTTTCGAGTCTCTTATGCACACACAAGGTCAAAATATAGTAATAGTGTGAATTATTACTTTTACAATTTCAAGGAACTGTATATATTTTACATTGTAATTAATCCCTGTGATGCAAAGCTGAATTTTTAGCAGCAATTACTCACATGATCCTTCAGAAATAATTCTAATGTAATACTTTGGTGCTCAAGAAAAGATTCTTATTATAAATGTTGAAAATATGACACTACTTAATAGGATTATGGAGGACTGAATAATGAAGAAAACAAGGGGAGAGTGGGTAAGAGAAAAGAAAAATAATAATTTAGGTAAGGAAGAACAATAATGTTTGTCTGGTGTAGGCAACAAAATTGTGAGGAAATGCATCATTTAACTGATTTCAAGAAACATTTCTTATTATTAATGTTTATTATTAATGCCTAATATTTTTGTGGAAACTGTGATACTTTTCTTTTTCAGGATTCTTTGATAAATAGAACTATTAAAAGAACAGCATTTATTTTAAAATACAAATCTTTTGTAACATTATAAATGTATTTTACTGTCAGCAAATATTGCTAAATAGAAGCATTAATAAAAAAAAAATCTTATCAACCTTAACCTTTTGAATGGTAGTGTGTAATATCTACACATATTGTATATACATAAACAAACACACACACCCATGCACAACTAAGTGTGACCCTAACCTTAATCTAATTCTAGCCATACACACCCTTTAAAGGGGTGTCAGAAAGTACAGACCAGCATATTTTGTACACATACATACCCACATACATGGATTCAACACACAATCATGAAACCATGTGACGGTTTACTATGCTGCGGAGACATTTCATTTTTCATTGCAGTGCTCTTATTAGAAAACACTGGGAGGAATAGTGTGATTTATTTGCTGTGTGATGCCAGGGGCTTTTCAGCCTATCCCCGTGTTGCAGTGCACTGCAGACAACAAAGCAGCTTACATCTCTGTGCCCAAAGAAAGGAAATCAAGTTAGCGCCAGCTGATGTTTTCCACCTTGTTCTCTGCTCTGTTTATGAGCGGCTGCTAGGAGACAACAGTGATAACAGAGCAGCCCAGAGACTAGGCCTGAGGTTATGAATTCAAAAAGGATTCTCCCTCAGTACTTCTCAAAAAAAGTCTCAGTACTACAATATCCTTCTTTCTGTCTCTTTTGTTCTTCTGCAGATTCAGACATATATTCCCTTACTCCATGCTCATTTCCCTTATTTAGAAATCATTTGCTGTCATTTAATGCTTGCTTAAAGAACACATTTGAATTCAATACACTGTTAAATGTTATCTTTAGCTAATTTTAAAAACCAAATCAATGTCTCATACTGTCTAATATAATGTTGGTGATACCTAAATTCACTTTGACTTCTTAATCTAAAATGTATTTACCTTTAAAAAGCATACTTCTGGGCATACTACTTCGAGACCATTCACTATCCTACCCCTCATTGATTTTGGTGAAGACAGACATCAACCTTCTTAGTATTCATTGAAAACAATATAAAAATATATATACATTTTCTTCGTAAAAATTGTACAGGGTCGCTAGCGACCCGAGGTATGCAATAGTGTAAGTATATTTTTTCCTGCACAACAAAAATTGAATCTCTGATGACTCAATAAGTGCAATTTACCGTTATCATCAAGGTGGCATTGTCTGATACACAATGATAACGTTTCACTCATAATTACCACAGGCATAAAACAAAAGAATACACAAGTATCATCAGCAAAAATATTGATTTTGAAGATGTTGAAATATGGTTGAGATTGCAAATATGAGCCAGAAGCTGAATGTACAGGGGAATTGAGCTCTGATGATGACAGTGATGATGATAAAAAGCATCTGCTCAAACTAAACCCTTCCATGCTCCATATTTTTTTTTATTTCTTTTGTAATTGTTAATAAAATATCAGGAGAGTTTTATACTATTGCAGCACTTAGAGTGTTTGCGGTAGATCCGGGTCACTAAAGACCTGAATATGTAATAACGATTGCTGAAACATTTATGCATTTACGGGTTAATTATATGGAAAAAAAATATAATCAACTTATTGGATTAAGTGATCATCTTATTGGTTGGCTGAATAGACATTAAAAACACGACATATCAGAGCTTACAGAATGGAAGAACTCAGTGAAGATCCTGCGTGCACACATTCTGATCCATCACCGCCTGTCTTCCTGCCTCCCACACACAACGCTAGAATCTTCCAGCCTGCTGTGGGAGTGTGAGCGAGCCACTGAGTGAGAGTGAATCTCAGGCTTCTGAGGCAAAGCCTCAAGATTTCATAATATAGACCAGTGGTCAAACAGTCAATGTGAACCGCAAGAAGACTGAGTGTGGCTTTAGAATTTAACTTTAAAGCCACACACACACATACATATACACACACACACACACACACACACACACACATTACATGTGTATTTTTATATTTCGATGTCTAAAAAAACATCATACAGTCTCTGAATAAATACACACTAAATGTGCATTTATTTGCATTAGGGATGTACAAAACTACATGTTTTCAAAATCAACAAGTTGCCTGATTGACTAATTGGGTTCACCTGACCTGAATCAGACACATTTAGGGGGTGTATTAGAGTTCAAGAACCAGGACAAGGAGATCAACAGAATAGGATCTCAAACCATTTTTAAACCACTGCGAAACACTCAAGCAAACAAAACAACTGTGACTCAACAGCCAAAGACATACATTTGTATTGTATGGCTGTAGCAGCAGTTCTAAATGCTCTTTCAGTTTAATCACAGAATACTGCAAAAATGTATCATGGGTTCAACATAAATTAGCAGCACAACCATTTTCAACATTGATGTTAAATATGATTTTTTTTCTTGAGCAACAAACTAGCATATACAATGATTAATAACGCTTTGCCATCACAGGAATAAATTACATTTTTAAATATATTAAAATAGACATCACTTTTTAAATTGTAATAATATTTCACAATATTACTATTTTTACTGTATTTTTGATCAAATAAATGCAGCCTTGTTGAGCATAAGAGCCTTCTTTCAAAAACATTAACAAATCTTATTGGTCCCAAACTTTTGAACAGTACTGTGTGTCAGATAGATAGATTTATATTATTATACATAAAGGAGATGTCCTAAGGGATCAGTATTTAAAAAAAAGATTACCTCATGTGACCCAAACAGTAATTGCAAGGACAGAAAAAAAACAAGAATGCTGGGTGAATTTGGCCAGACAGAGAGGGAGATATACAGAGAGGACTGAACTAAAGATATGACCAGATTGGCTTTGGGTTATAATTATAGCAATGATCATCTTACCACAGTGAAATTATGGGATATTCAAAGTTTATAAATTCAAAATTTATGAGGTAAAAACCTGAGAGAGACAATTGAAGCATCAAGAGACAACTGTTCCAGTGTCACTCCACTCTCAAACCAAAAGCAAGCCAGCAGATACAGCAGAAAGGGACTCTAATAGCGGACTGTGGCCTGGTTCCAGACCCTGGCTTGGTTCCCACTGGACAACAAGACATACTGACAACAGTAGCATCATTTTACAGTTTCTATGATTTAAAGTGAGCAGCACATCAAAACAACAGAGTGGTTCACACCACAAGTGCTCAGGGTTGTTTACGGTAATGATATTTGGATGCTATATCCTCTAGAACTGGCACCCCGACTGAGCCTGATTTCTCCCAAGGTTTATTTTTCTCCATTAGGTCTCCTGATGGGGTTTTGGTTTCCTTGCCACTGTCGCCTCTGGCTTGGCTTGCTCAGTTGGGGACACTAATTTGTCAACTAAATATCTAAATAAATCTAATTATTAACCTAAATTAACCATATAAACTAAATTACTGATCTAAAGCCCACATTGTTACTGTATGATAATTGAAATAAATTCTGTTGCATTATTTTCCTGTTTATCACTGTGAAGCTGCTTTGAAACTATCAGCATTGTTAAAAGCGCTATATGAATAGATTTGACTTGACTTAATATTTTTATCTAGAGTCAAACGCACTTTTAGCATATTAAGAGCATTTCATAATAAACACTTATAATTGGTAAATTAAAATGTTTAAATACCTATTTTTTCTGCTTATGATTAGGGCATTGCATTATTATTATTATGTGGTTTGTTTTTAGTAGATTAAATAAAAAAATCAATAAGAAAACCCTGAACCCTATACAGTATATTTTCTGTCACATGGCCTTCTGCCATACATGGGTATATAAATGAAAAAATAACAGCCTGATAAAACATCTGATCTTATCTTTTAAAGGCACAATATGTACGATTTTTTGGATTAAAATATCCCAAAACCACTAGAACAATGTTATATATTTTGTTGACTTATAAACCCAATAAACTCATCTTTGATGACCATTTTGACTGTTAAGTATTTGTTTTCTTTACAAAGTACTATCGATACACAGATCGTAAATGTATAACTATTACAAAAAAGTATTGTCCAGACCTCTCCTGGGAAGGAAATATAGAGACCGGACCTCTTACAGTGTGATAACTGGCTGCCACAATCAATTCCAAGCAACTGGGAGAATTAAGAAACTCCATAGATGTTATTTATTGTACATTTGAAAGCAATACATTTATGATACATTACAATACATCTGGCAAAACTTCAAAGCATGTCGGCACAACATCATGTGAATAACACCTCAGTCTGGGGTAAGAAATGAAAGCAAAAGTGTGAAAACCCTTGTGACTTGGATTTGATTTGGAACAGATTCATTCTGTCTGTGTATTATTTGATTAGGGGATTTGCCTACTGAACAATCTCCTTTGTCACCACTGAAATCTGAATAATCTCACAAAATCCCAGCAAAAACCAGCAACTTTAACAGGCTATTAGGATGTTTTTTCACTTAGCCAACTCTTTTCGTACCGACCCTATTGTAAATGCAAAGAAAAAAAAAAGATATTTCAGCAATTTCAGCAATGTCCTCTTCTCTCTACTCCTATTTAAAACACTAAATGTGCTTATTTTTGGTTTTAAAAAACCTGGTCATGAAAAAAGATGTGTGTGTGTGTGTGTGTGTTGGAAATGGAAAACTGGAAAAGGGGTCCATTCTGTTTCAGAGCTCTTGACCCCAGGAACATCTTTCCATCAAAATTCCTTAAGAAAGATTCAAAAACAGTCCGACATCATTCCCACCCAGCTCAGATTTGAACACTTCCTTTGGACTTATTCGCCTCAGAAACTAGGAAGACAGGAAATCTGGAGGCTTTGAAGAGATCACAACCTCATATACAAACATACAGTAAACCCGCCTCGGGCAGGAAACACCTTCTGCACCTTTGGTGCAACAATTCATTGCATAACCCTTTAGTAGTGATATGCTAGAAACAGTTCATGTGATTTATATTCACAGAGGCTATACACAGGGATACTTTAATATCTAATATAAGACGAATGTGTGTGTAATTAACTCACCCAGTTTAGGGTCAAAACGCCAGGCGGGGATGCGATCATTCTCTTTTAATCCACTGTTTGCAGGAAGAGGGATGCTTACACTGATTGGCTCGCTGACATGAAGCTCCGCCCCATCGCTGCCCAAAAGATGGACACTGATAGCAGCTATCGGTGTCAACTCGAACTTTCGACCACTGGCTGTCAGAGAAAGAAATGTAAACAGAGCATGAACAAAACAGGGTGATATAAAAAAATAATAATAATAAAGTCAGGTCAGTAAGATTTAATCTTTTTGAAAGAAGTCTCTTATACTCACCAAGACTGCAGTTATTTGATTAGGATTACAGTATAAAACAGTATTTTCTTTTTTCATATATTTTAAAATATAATGTATTCCTGAAATCATTCTAATATCCTAATTTGCTGCTAAAGAAACATTTTCTATTATTATCAGATTTGAAAACAGCCATGCTGCTTAAAGGGTTAGCTGTCATTAATGAGTCACCCTCATGTCGTTCCACACCTGTAAGACCTCCGTTCATCTTCGGAACACAGTTTAAGATATTTTATATTTAGTCCGAGAGCTTTCTGTCCTTCCATTGAAAATGTATGTACGGTATACTGTCCCTTTCCAGAAAGATAATAAAAACATCATCAAATTAGTCCATGTGACATCAGTTGGTTACTTATAATTTTATAAAGCATCATAAATACATTTTGGTCCAAAAATAACAAAAACTACTTTATTCAGCATTGTCTTCTTATTGTCTTGTTACTTTTGGAGCAAAATGAATTTCCGATGCTTCAAGAGATTCTAAAAAACCCACTGATGTCACATGGACTACTTTGATGATGTTTTTATTACCTTTCCGGACATTGACAGTATACCGTACATACATTTTCAATGGAGGGACAGAAAGCTCTCGGACTAAATATAAAATATCTTAAACTGTGTTCCGAAGATGAACGGAGGTCTTACAGATGTGGAACGACATGAGGGTGAGTCATTAATGACATCATTTTCATTTTTGGGTGAACTAACCCTTTAATATGTTTGAGGAAACTGGTATTTTTTTCAGGATTTTTGATTAATAGAATTTTAAAGAACAATTTATTTAAAATAGAATTTTATAACAATATAAATTACTTTACTGCATTCTTTCTGAAAGTATTAATTTGGCTTATTTTTTTATGGTAAGTTAATACATTTCATTGCTTGATTTTAAGGACTTTTTTTTTTTACTTCTGTACAAGAAACCATTTTCATACTTTGTTGAACCCACACTTGATGACCTATATTATATATTAATAATGAGAGTAGTCTAAAACAGTATCAGCCAGACATGAGCCATCCATTATTATTACAACAAGTTTTATTCATTTTAGAGTGAACACACGTTTGCAGCATATATCATCATTATGGATGACAGAACTTGTTCTGTAATGTTCTTAATTAATTATTCAGTGCTGGAGAGCTTTATATTAAAAAGCTGTAATTCTGAAACAGTACTGATCAATTCAGAGTTCAACATTTTCTAATGCAAATTAAATATTGGCCTCAATCTCACGATCACTTAAACATGCAGACACGCACACATAGACAGACAAAAAGACACTTTGCTGATGTAGTTCAACAGCTCACAGCAAAAATGTCAAAAGTACCAGTACTTCTTGCCAAGCTGACAGGCAGCTGCTATATAGGCATTTGTACGTATGCTTTATGGTGCTGTGGCTCCAAACATTGACTGTCAAACATGGTCAAAAGGCCTGTCTGAGGTACTAATGCAAGCACACTCTGTTTGTCTTAAAGGGATAGTTCACCCAAAAAGGAAAATTCTGTCATCATTAACTCACCCTCAGGTTGTTCCAAACCTGTATGAGTTTCTTTAATCTGCTGGACACAAAAGAAGATATTTTGAAGAATGTTTGTAACCTAGCAGATAGAGCAACCATTGACTGCCATAGTAGGAAGAAAAAATGCTATGGCAGTCAATGGTTGCTCTATCTGCTTTGTTACAAACATTCCTCAAAATATCTTATTTTGTGTTCAGCAGAACAAATAAACTCATACAGGTTTGGAACAACCTGAGGGTGAGTAAATGATGACAGAATTTTCCTTTTTGGGTGAACTATCCCTTTAAGGGAATGTAAACAGGCAGGGCAAAAAACATCTAATTTGTGTCCAAATATAGGATTTGTGTATTTGGCTTTGCATTGTAGATGCATCTTAATAAACCTGCCATTGTCTATTTTTTTTATTAGTATGGGAATTTATTTCTTGTTTACTGACATTTAGCAATATTGTGAAATCAAATGTTTAACTGCTGTTGATCTTCACTGGTATTGACCAGTGAGATTTGGTGCCATGTCAACCGTAGTCCCAAGCTCTCTCATGTGTTACCTGTGTAGTTGGGATGAAGCCCCTGCAGGTAGGGGAAGTACTGCGTGTCTTGTGTTGAACTGCTCACAGTGAGGAAGGCGGTTAGGTTGGTGTAGGTTGCATTAGAAGGAAGACTCAATGCTCTTCTCTGGAACTGCACCGAAGGCTGCAGCTTTGAACCTACAGATGCAAACACACACACACACACACACACAACAAAATAAGATGGCATAAATGAGCATACATTAGGTTAGTGATCCAACACCCCTGAGATCATCTAAATGGAGTGGATCAGTAGCTGATGGAGCGCTGGTATTGCAAAGCGTGTCTCTTGAGAGTGATGTCATTATGTTTCCATTGTGGCAAATCTTACATACCATAGACATGAGACTAAGCTATAGCCCACATGGACCATAGTAACCAACTACACCAGCATAACTCCCAAAATGACACCCTCAGTACAAGGGGTGTAAAATACAGTACCGTTCAAAAGGTTTGGATGCAAAGATTTAAAAAAAAAATGCATGTTTAAAACTATTCTTTGAACATTTTATTTATTCCTGTGATGGTAAATTTTATTTATTATTATCTTGAATGGTATAATTTCTTATTACAGAAAAATGTAATCTTGGTACTGTCTTACATTTTAAAATCACATACAGGGGAAGTTTAGTCCCGTCAGCGAGGCATGCAAACATGACAGTTAAGCGGTTCTTAGATTGTGCTTTTAAGTCTGTGTGAACTGTATACTGCGCTCGCGATCTTGTAACATTACACTCTGACACACTGTATTTCTCGGCACACTCGTTTTACACACATTTAGCACCACCTATAGTTGTGGGTGTATTACTGACATGTAAAAGTAGACCCTGAATATAAGACTAACCTGTTTTTTCAGATGTACTTCCAAGAAATTGTTGGGGGGTTTTTTCGGAACAAATTGCTATTATACTTATTGGAAACAGTTGTGCTTTTTATTTTTTTTGTGAAAACCACTATATATATTTTTTTACAAGACTCTTTAATGAATAGAATGTAAAAAAAGCATTTATTTGAAAAATAATATTTTGTAATTAAATTTATTGTACAACAACAACAAAAAATTGTACTGAGCCCAACATTTTTAACAGTATGTGTATATCAGCACAATATCGGTTATTGGCAGATAACAGATAAAGTTTTACACAATACTGATATTTTATTGTGCATGACCATTTCCAGCATTTTCACATTAAGATTGCTTGTACCGCCATAACACTCACTTAAAGTTAATCTTAAAAACACTAATTCAATAATCATCATTTACAAACAATTCAATAATTCAATAATGCATTTAACTTGTAGCCCTTACATTGATTGATTTTAGTTTTTAGCAAAACGCCATATATCATTTTAATATGAGCTCTTAATTTATAGTTGTTGAAAATGAAAATAATTATTCTTTTTTTTATTTAAGTTGAGTGATTGTTTTTCAATTAGCCTTTTCATTATTTCTTAGCTACATGTCAGAAGAGCTGATTTCATGCACATCACACACACCTGCAGTGAAATACGAAAGGCGTTTTGTTTGAAAACTCTGCGGTGGCTGAGCAATAGGTGAGGGTGTGTGATAATAGTCTCCAAGTAGAGGATTATAATAACAGATCTGTGGCGCGTGTGTGTGAGAAAAGCCTTTGTTTCAGCAGTGTGTCTGAGGCTTTGTATGTCTGTCAGTGTCCTCTGATTTTGTTCTGAACGTATGGTGATTGAGTGTTTTTAGGGGACAGGATTGGGGCGATGTTGTGAATGAGAGTGCAGTGTTAGTACTCCCCTGAGACCAATAAACATGTCTCTCTCCTGAAATATCACACACCGAGGGACAGGTTACCAAAAGAAAAGAGGTTGCTAGGGGGAAGAGTAAAGAAAAACAGTGTAAGCTAGGATGAAACAGGGACATGTGGGAAACAGGAAGACAGAAAAAGAAGGAATGTGAAAGATTGGTTTAAAAAGTGAATTACTCTCCTTCTTGCTTTGTGTGTGTGTGTGTGTGTGTGTGTGTGTGTGTGTGTGTGTGTGTGTGTGTTTGTGTACAGCCTTTCATTTAAATGTGGCTTCACACACTCACTCATAAAGCTCGAATTAGCAGGAAGTCCAATGAGCCACGTGGACAACAGTACAGAATGATCCACATGACAATTACCCAGAGAATTCAATGTAGAAAAATATTTTCTTCAGTATTTTGTCTTGTATTCTAGAAATAAATGTCTAAAAGATCCTTAAAACATACATTTACTAGCAAATATGAAGCCCTTCCAGAGAATTTAACTACCATTAAAAGGTTTTTGAAAAAAATGCTCACCAAGGTTGTATTTATATCTGTATAGATCAATATAGAATGGCATTCATTTAGAACAGTAATATTGTGAAATATTACAATGCAACAAAAAAGGTTTCTATTTAAATACATTATAAAGTGTAATTTATTACTGTGATGGCAAAGCTTAATTTTCAGCCATTATTCCAGTCTTCACTCTCACATGATCCTTGAGAAATCAGTCTAATATGCTGATTTTGTGCTAAAACAAATCTTATTATCTATGTATTGTTTTCAATAAAATACTACACAAAAAACAGTTGTGCCGCTTAATATTTTTTGTGGAAACCATGATACATTTTTTCAGGATTTCTTGATGAGAAAGTTCAAAAGATTTTAATTTCATTTGATTAATTTAATGCATCAATGCTGAATAAAAAGTAATAATTTCTTTAAAAAATCTCTCTCTATATATATATATTTATATATATATAGCACAATAAAGTGATATTGTATGAATATGAAAATAAATGGAATGTTTAACACACACACACACACACACACACACACACACACACACACACACACACACACACACACACACACACACACACACACACACACACACACACACACACACACACACACACACACACACACACACACACACACACACACACACACACACACACACACACACACACACACACACACACACACACACGGCCATTTTAATGACCGACTCCAGACACACCCTCACTCTCTCCTTCATATTTCTCCCCCATTACAGGTAGTTCATTAACACACTGTTTTCAATCCTTAGAGAATGTGTGTTGTCATGTATGAACAACAAAAGAGCATCCCCAATGAAGGTTCAATCCTGTGTTCTTGCTGGGCAATATATAAAATACATTTTTCCAGAGCTGCATAGTGTATATTTTATATGATATCGCACTGTTCTATTGCAAATCAGCCAGTGCTGCATTTATACACACATGATTGTTCTATACCGTAAATTAATTTAGCTCTAAAAATCAAGAAATCACTTTTCTAACAATTACTAAGAAACCATAACCGAATTAGGTTCAAAATGTCTTACTGATGTAGCTACAATGTCAGTAAACGGAAGGCAGCACAAAAACCTTTTCAAACGCACACACACAATAGAGTTACCTTGATATCCAGAGACAATCTGCACCACGTCATCATACACCATCAGAGTAGCAGCCCTCTCAGGAAGCAGATCCAGACTGAGAGATGAGAAGACTTGAAACAAAGAAAGTCATAATTAGGAAGATGAATCAAATTAGACCAGCAAGCCCAGAATCATGTCCACAACATCTCAATATCTCTCCTCCGAAGGTCTTTCACTTGTTATTATTGATCTGCATAGGGGTAAAAGAGTATGAACTCCTGCTCCAAAAAATGTAACTAAACAAACTTAGTGCACTGAAACATCTGCAAGATCGTGCTGTGCTTAGGTATGGAGGCGTATTTTCTTTTGCCTGCTGCTAGTTAGTAGGTTAATCTCATTAGCTGTAATCTAACATTCTATTTATTTCCAACAGCTTTCTGCTTTCTTGCTCCACTCTTTCATTTCCTGTCCCAGATCCTCTGTAGAGTGACCCACAGGATGTGTCGGTCACCAACAGTTACAGCAGAATTAATCCATCCCATTAACACAATCTTCAAAGAAAATAAATATGCCTTTGTCAAGACACGCTGGAAAAAAGATTTTTCTGCATTGAAAGATTTTGCCTAAGTGATTAAAATAATTGTTTTAAATGCTACAAGTGAATTTAGGCACCATAACATTATAAATTACAGTATGAAAAGTGGATATCCATTTTGAAATTTGCTAAAGATTACCAGTGGTGATCAATTACAGTTTAAGTAAGTGTTAGATGACGCAAAGTGTATTCTAAATGTAATTATACAGATCAAATGAGCACACACAATTAATTATCCAATATGAGGCCATTACCAGGTAGCCTGCTTGGTCGCCAAGGAATGGAGTTGAGTACATAGCCACGCTTGGTTGCCGTGACTACAAGGAGGTCGCCAAGGCGATAGGGAAACCTGATGAAGGTGTTGCCGTCAGCACCAGAGATATCCGAGGCAACAGGGGTGTGGTTAGTGAAGATCTCCACAGTGACACCAGAGAGAGGCTGGTGAGTGCTAGCATCACTCAGGTGAACCTTCAGCGCCACTTCTGAAGAGAAAACAAAAACTGTCAGCATGACAGGGGCACATTAGTTGTGTCCCAAATGACATACTCTACACTACGCACTATTTACTTAACCATCTAATCTCAGCTCTCCCGGAAGGTCTTTGCCGCTTATTGATAGCGGCTCCCTGGCGCCCGCAAATTATATATAATAGCAAAAAATGAGCAAATGAGAGAGAAAGCCTTTTTCCTTTCCACCTGGTATTAAGATGCGTTTGCGGTGAAGTGTTCAGTAGGGCTGCACAATATATTGTTTTAGCATCGATATTGCGATGTGTGCATCCTTGATATAGGGAATCGTAGTTGATTAATGATCCATATGGGCCAGCTGTTTCCCGGATCGAACACATGAGATTTGGGATTAATTGCAAAGTTTAACCATCATAGAGTGAAAGTTTGCATGTCCTGGCAGTTTAAAGCACACAGAGCAGCACTTTAACGACAAATTCAGTTCTCCTTCTTTTGAGCTTGAACAGACATGTGCACGCAAAATGAAGTCAAAATGCCTGTCAAAACAGCTGGTTATGTGTTGTAAAGAATTGAGAAAGAAAACGGATGTGTATCATGATATTGGACAAGTGCCTTCGGCTTAAAGTGACAGCAGCCTAATATACGCGCAGCTGTTTGTCACCAATGTTAACCAAACAACAAAGTAGCTTTAACAAAGATAACTTGTATTAATTAATTATATTTAACTTATACATTAAACAGTGTTATTTTACATATGATTTGATTTATTATTCCATTTCTGTACCTCAATACTGTTAGATTTACCTGAAAAACAAAGCACTGCTTATTTAGTTTGTATCTTTGTTCTATTGTATTTATCTACGCTTGTAATTTGTTTATTATTTTTCTATGCAGATGCACGCCACATAAAAATCACCCCAATCATCCAACAATGATTCATTCTTTATTCAAATCATTTGGTGAAATTGTTTTCATATCGCAATATATAAATCACAGAAAAACGAAATATTGCAACTAGGGATGCACGATACCATTTTTTCAGAACCGATCCGATCCCAAAAATTCTGAGTATACCGATACCAGTGCAGTTTTGTTTAAAAATTCAATATAAAATGTCTATACCTCAGTGTGTTGAACTGAAAATCACTCTTTTGTGTTAAACACAATCTACTAAATACAGACAACTTCATTATAAAGAAAAACAACACACTAAAAATATATATATAAAATCACAATCTATGACAAAAATACTTCTATAAACTAGATGGTGGATAAACTAGATTAGTGGATAATTCAGCAGCAAAAGTTACTCCAGAAAAACCATGAGTGCACAATAATTGTATAAAATCTAACCATTTACTGGAAAAAAAAAACATTTAGGTTTCCAGCCTGAGCTGCAGACCGGGCTGGGTTTAACCAGTCTACATCATCCAGATATTTGACATGCAACTTGAACATTCTACTTAGACTATTTATACAAAAAAGTGCAATATGCTCTAATGAATAAATGGTTTGTGTTACAATATTTAAAAATATATACTTGTGCATCAACAGTTTATTTGTATGCAAATACCATTTGTTTCCTGTAGCTTAGCCATTCTGTTCTGCTCTTTTTATGCTAGTAATTGTTTTAATTGAAAAAAAATTCACTTTCTGCCAACACACAAAATTCAATCAAGAGTTTACGCACAAAACAATAAATAAAGCATCATGACTTACCACTCTAAGAAGCAATTGTGAAGCATCAAATTAATTTAAACCCTTTAGTTTAGGCTTACAATTTATTGAGGTTACGTTTCATGCAAGACAAAACGCAATTAGTGCACATAGGTAGAATTAGTTATAGGTAGAATTGACCTTAAGCAACCGCCAATAAAAATGAGTAATTGTATTGTGTGTGACCCTTTTTAATTACATAAAGTGCACCCTAATGTTGACGTTGAGAAATGTTTTTCAGGTTCCCTTGTCCGTTTTCATAGAAATCCTCAAAGGGCACTTAAGGAAAGGAACCAATCACAGAGAAACCCCCCTCCACATCCTTTGCATCGGCCAATGGAAACAACTGCTGAAAACAATGGGCTGCTTTTCCTTCCCCTAATATCCTTTGGCTTCTTTTTAGGAAGCCACTGCAAAAACACACTTCCTTTTATGTAGTGATACATTCCACTGACCTGCTCCACAAGAGAGGAAAATATTCTTGGGCAGAAACAGAATTTCTTTTATGTGAATACTGCTATAGTGGAAAATATGTCTGTGCTCCTTATCATGTTTGTATATAAGTCTGATATTTATTTATATTTTCAGTCGGATTCACACAAAACCTGTTTGTTTGCTTTGACTTTGTAAAAGACATGCTTAAAACGCAAAGGCTAAGACAACAAAAGACTTGACAAAAGAATTGATTCAGTTTAACAAAAACACAAATGTTACTTTCCCGCAATAAATCACATATTTACCAAAACACACAAACAATGAGGAAAAAATGTATGTGTAAGCAAAACGAACACCACACAGATCTAACAAACTGCAAACACGTTCCCACTTCTAAACTGCCGAGAAAAGCTAAACATTTACTTTTTTTTTTTTTTTTTTTTTTACATAAATACACTTAATTTCAGTGTTAGAATGATTTATAAACACCTTTAGGAGCCATTAATTAATGCATTTTAATACAATCCACACAATCAGCAAACAGATTATAGCACCTACTTTAGTTTAGCTTAAGGCTTTAGAGTAAAAACACAGCCTACCTATTATTTCCTACACAGCGCATACTTTTGAAATCCGCCATAAAGCCAAAGGAAAACACTGACGCACATGCACACACACAAGTTTAAATGCTGTTACCGTCATGTCACTTCCCTCCCCAGTGATTTATCAGTGAAAGGATGACAGCTGTGTGTACAGGCACTTACCCCACCTAAAGAGAACATACTGTACGCAAACCCTGAGAACCTATAAGCTCAGATTAATACACGCTACATAAAGGACCATGTAGAGTGATTCGGTCATAATGACAAAGCGATCAAGCCTCGAATCAACCTGAAGGAATTTATTTTGCGATAATGACTGGCTGATTGCATGTTCTCTCGCTTATTACACAGCTACTTACCAAACAAGTAAACGAACAGATGTGAAATACTAATGAGAGATGTAAAAGAGCATGTACATTAAACTAGGAGTGTGGGAGCTGGTTGTCAAGAAAAACATTCAAATAGCAGCCATTAATGCAAAACATTTGACGTAAGCTATTTGAATTAAAAGGACTGGGGGTATTGATTTCACTGAGTGGAGAGGGGTGAGGAGGTTACAGTATAATCCAGACAGACAGCACTGACAGATTTGGAAGATCACAACCATAGACCAATCAGGATGTCACGTCAGTCATACAGAACACTTTACATAATTGATGCAATAATACAACAGCCTTGGGTGATTCAAACAGTCACCGCAGAGCACTTTATTTCTATATAACTCTGATCCACATTGGTGGAAATAATAAAAATCAGCCGAAGGGAGTAAATTTGTTCACAAATGTTTTAACTTCTTCAGCCTATGACTAAATTTCTACTAAGAAATAAACACAATAGTGACTAAATATTTGCTTGGCTATCTCTAAAGCTCAGTTGAATTTATGTTTGATCATAATGACATTATAGTGCTATGTGAGCCTTTCTGAAACTAGTTTCCTCAGGAGAAGCATCCAAACTCAAAAAACTGCATGTTTAGCCACTGACTGTCTCGATTGATTGTTTCAAACAGGTACTTAAATTAGTATTTTTCATTATGTTTCACATACATTTTCACATGGTCACTATGGTATTCTGGTCAAGCGTAACTCCTTTATTCTGCAAACAAAAGTGTCTGATAGTTGTGTAGTAGGCCGCTGCTGCAGCCTATTACGCAGGAATGACAAAGTAGTTCCTAGCCATATAGGTGTAGAAATTGCAACATTTCATTTTCAGTTGGTCTTAGCACACGATGTAAGGAGTCAAGTTTTAAATAGGAAAAATATTGAAAGTGTCTTTGGTCATTTTTTGAATGAGATGCTAATGGACTAATTAGAATCAATGATGTATGCTAAGCTATGCTAAAAGTGCTACCGCCAGATACAAAGATCGGCTGAATGAATTCAATAACGGTAAAACTCAACTACACTGTAAAAGGTTTTCAAGCAGTCCCTCATCCAATTAATAATTTGTCATTCAATTCAATTCACCATTATTTGTTTTATTCTTCAAGTAATATATTTTTCTTTCAAAACATTGTTAAATCTAAATATTTTTCATTAAGAGCTCAACTAAGAAATATTTGTTTTGACGAATGTAAAGTTTCAAGGTTACACGCAAGCCCGCGCATGCGCATTAAATACAGATCTCGACCAGTCATCAGACCGCTTTTCAAATCCACGATGGTAGATCCCTTCACTTTCCTGCAGACCTGCACCAGAGAAAATCAAGTTGCATCGCGAATAAACATAAGCATAAACATAAACATAAGTTTGACAGTAATTTATTATGTGCTGTATTTAGTAGTCTGTTAATTGTATGCCAGGCATTATGTAGCTCTACTGACTTTCTCTTCGTTTGAAAATGTTGGTGACAGGTAGCTCAACGTTAGTTTACATTAACCTTAGTTAACGTAAGTTACCATGTCGGCGTTAATAAATGCCTTACCGATTGTAGGGAACATTAGTAAACAGTCATACAATTTTACAATGATAAAAATGTGAGCGTTAAGCGCTGAACATAACTTATATCGAGTCTGCGCCATTTTGTATTCCCTCTGTCGAATGAGTCTCCAGTACGTTAGTGTTTTGAAGCTTAGGAAAATACTTACGAATTCAATTGATTATTTGATGACCTGTCATGTTATACATTTCATGAAGACTTGTTTTGTTGTGTACAGTGGTCATTTACATATGGCAACAACAAAATTGTGGCCAGTGAAAATGCTGTGGCTAGTAACGTTAACTTTGGAAAACCAGTAAGTTAACGTTAGCCACAGTGGCTGTGGACCAAAAAAAATTAATGTCAAGCAAGATATATATAAAACATTTCACACACCCACACGACTGAAGCAGTTGTATACATTTTTACTATCTTTGCAGGATACTGACACCGCTACAAAGAGGGAGATTGAACTGTAACATCTTATCCAAGATGTCCTGGTAAGGCAAGGTTACTTTAGAGATCTGTAAATGCTAGCTAAGGCTGTCCACTTAAAATTAGCCACCAGACTATTTTCAGATGTACAGTATGTCTGAAAACAGTCTGAAGGCTAATTTCTAAAAAAAATGCAGTTTCTTTTGAAAGTCTGATTCGCTGGTAAATTTGTGTGAATTAAAGGGGTGGTTTATTTATGATTGTACTTTTTTTTTATTTAGTGTGTATTGTTGCTGTTTGAACATTAACCACATCTGAGACATTTAATTTTAAGATGGTGATAGTTAACCCCAAAAATGAAAATTTATGTTTTTCTGTTTACCCCAGGGCATCCAAGATGTAGGTGCGTTTGTTTCTTCAGTAGAATACAAATTAAGATTTTTAACTCCAACCGTTGTTCTGTGCCAGTCGTATAATCCATGTCAATGGAGTGTAAAAAAACATACACAAACAACTTAATTTTAAACCCTGCGGCTCATGATGACACATTGATGTCTTAAGATACGCGATCAGTTTGTGTGAGAAACTTAACCGTATTTATATAATTTTTTTATACCTCAAATACAACACTATGTCCACAGCCAGTGTGCCATCTCTTCCGCTGGGTGAGGTCAAAATACAGGATATGGTGTATCTCAATGGCATACAAGCAGCGGAAGTGATGTCTCGCCTGTATCTCTATGCCATATCGTGTACATTTGACCTCACTTACCGGAAGTCATCGTGCAGTGAGCGCTGGTGTACATAGTGTTTGTATTTGAGGTAAAAAAATAAATACTTCTCACACAAGCCAATAGTTTGGTGTCTTAAGACATCAATCTGTCGTCATGAGCCGCAGGGTTTAAAATGAAATTGTTTGTGCATGTTTTGTTTTTACACTCAATTACACTCCATTGACATGCATTATACGACTGACAGACTGCAACGGTTGAAGTTAAAAATCTTAACTTGTTTTCTACTGAAGAAACAAACACACCTACATTTTGGATGTCCTGGGGGTAAGCAGAAAAACAAATATTCATTTTTGGGTGAACTGTTATAATACATATGACAAAAAATATTGTCTAAACTACGTTGCATATTCCTCAAAAGTTCTTGTGATGATATCACTAGTTAGTTGACAACATTTTATCGGAAATCATAGGCAATGATATTTTGCAGGTGCACATGATGCAACACTGTCAGAGAGTGTCTATGAAAATGTGAAGAGGCACATGAATTTACACCATTATTTCAGTTCTGATTATCCAAAAAGATAGAAGGATAGAAGTTAATAGAAAGTTCAGTTAGAACCAAATTCTGATGTTTGTGTTTTTGATTATTTTGACTCCAGTCCAATTTTCCAAGTAAAAAAAAGAAAAGGTCTTTTTATTTTTTTTTGAGCTGGCTAATTAAATTCCTTTTGGGCTACCAAAATCTCAAGAGTGCTTACCCAAAGGGCTACTAGGGATTTTGAAATTTTGCAAGCCCTTTATGTGTGCATGTTTGTATCCATGAAAATTTTTATAATAATTGTATTAAGACCCCCCTCCTATATTATTTTCCAGGTTTCCGAGAAGGAAGGGGCTGAACAAATTCTCGAACAGGAAACCATAGCCATCTTAGTCATCAGAGATGCACAAGCTGTACCCATAGAAATTGGCATCATACTTGAGGGACAAGAGGTTCTGAGTAATCTGGGACGTTCTAATTCCTGACTTTAACAATATTTGTTCTTACAGTTGGATAACATTTGTAGCATCCTACAATACAGGGAGTGCAGAATTATTAGGCAAGTTGTATTTTTGAGGATTAATTTTATTATTGAACAACCACCATGTTCTCAATGAACACAAAAAACTCATTAATATCAAAGCTGAATATTTTTGTAGTTTATTAGGAAGTAGTTTTTAGTTTTAGCTATTTTATGGGGATATCTGTGTGTGCAGGTGACTATTACTGTGCATAATTATTAGGCAACTTAACAAAAAACTAATTTATACCCATTTCAATTATTTATTTTTACCAGTGAAACCAATATAACATCTCAACATTCACAAATATACATTTCTGACATTCAAAAACCAAACAAAAACAAATCAGTGACCAATATAGCCACCTTTCTTTGCAAGGACACTCAAAAGCCTGCCATCCATGGATTCTGTCAGTGTTTTGATCTGTTCACCATCAACATTGCGTGCAGCAGCAACCACAGCCTCCCAGACACTGTTCAGAGAGGTGTACTGTTTTCCCTCCTTGTAAATCGCACATTTGATGATGGACCACAGGTTCTCAATGGGGTTCAGATTATGTGAACAAGGAGCTCATATCATTAGATTTTCTTCTTTTATACCCTTTCTTGCCAGCCACGCTGTGGAGTACTTGGACGCGTGTGATGGAGCATTGTCCTGCATGAAAATCATGTTTTTCTTGAAGGATGCAGACTTCTTCCTGTACCACTGCTTGAAGAAGGTGTCTTCCAGAAACTGGCAGTAGGACTGGGAGTTGAGCTTGACTCCATCCTCAACCCGAAAAGGCCCCACAAGCTCATCTTTGATGATACCAGCCCAAACCAGAACTCCTTGCTGGCGTCTGAGTCGGACTGGAGCTCTCTGCCCTTTACCAATCCAGCCACGGGCCCATCCATCTGGCCCATCAAGACTCACTCTCATTTCATCAGTCCATAAAACCTTAGAAAAATCAGTCTTGAGATATTTCTTGGCCCAGTCTTGACGTTTCAGCTTGTGTGTCTTGTTCAGTGGTGGTGGACTTTCTGCCTTTCTTACCTTGGCCATGTCTCTGAGTATTGCACACCTTGTGCTTTTGGGCACTCCAGTGATGTTGCAGCTCTGAAATATGGCCAAACTGGTGGCAAGTGGCATCTTGGCAGCTGCACGCTTGACTTTTCTCAGTTCACGGGCAGATATTTTGCGCCTTGGTTTTTCCACACGCTTCTTGCGACCCTGTTGACTATTTTGAATGAAACGCGATTGTTCGATGATCACGCTTCAGAAGCTTGGCTATTTTAAGACTGCTCCATCCCTCTGCAATATATCTCACTATTTTTGACTTTTCTGATTTATGTCTGGTGCCAAAGGAAAGGAAGTTGCCTAATAATTATGCACACCTGATATAGGGTGTTGATGTCATTAGACCACACCCTTCTCATTACAGAGATGCACATCACCTAATATGCTTAATTGGTAGTAGGCTTTCCAGCCTATACAGCTTGGAGTAAGACAACATGCATAACGAGGATGATGTGGTCAAAATACTCATTTGCCTAATAATTCTGCACTCCCACAATGAGGATAGAGATCATGAGATGCTTTCTGCAGCTGCAGTTCTAATGCACTGCATTGTTCCCAATTTAAGGCTGTTTTCTAAGGGCAATGTTTGCCTAAATATCTGACCCTTAAATACTGAAATTGTGGATGTGTGGAAGGAAAAGTTAATAAATATAGATGTCTTGAAAATTGTGTTTTGATTCATTTTAATGAGATTAAATGTTCCTTAATGGGAAACCATGTGTTATTAAATCTGTTTCTTTTTATTTGTTTAAATAATTTCTATAAACTAGTATTTAAAAAAAGAGAAATAATTGTTTAATTAAATCTATATCTTTTTGATTGGATAAAGCAAATAAATTCTAATACATATTTCTTAAATGAAAATTAACTGTTTAATTAAATCTATATCTTTTGTTTAGATCAAAAATCTAATTTAAATTAATTTACTTTCTTCAACAAGATAATATACTTTGTGCCAAATTATATAAATGAGTTTACAAAGACATAGAAAATATTGTTTAGGGCAAGTTATTTATTTTTCATTGGCTCAAGTTATAAAATATAGATGTGAACCATTACCTAAATTTTTTTAATTGGATGAATGAAAATCTTTTTCAGTGTATTTAACTCTAGGGGACTTGGAAAATGAGCCTATTTTCAAAAAAAGTGGAGTGTTCCTTTAAATATTAATAACACAAAAATCACGTACAATAAGCAGCCACCTGTGGTCTTTTTTCAAAGCACAGGTGCAGGCCGTGTCAACGCAGCACTCTTTGCTCTGTTTACTGTAAGTAGCTTTTGAAATGTTATCCGGCACTCTGAAGGGAACAGTCATCCAACACTAGGTAAATATTTGACTTGAAAAATAGCACTGTGATGAATAGTAAGAACTTTCCTTTGCCCTCAAGCTCTACTGGGAATTGCTGAGATACAGAGACAATAAAGCCTTCCGACTTCTTCAGTCATCCTGCACGCTTTACTCTCTCTCCGTCTTTTCATACGCGACAAGCTCCATAACACACTCTCTAATATCCATATCTTCTCTTGTTCATAAGCCTTTCACCTCTCATGCTCCTATTATAATGCACTTTCTCCAAACAAGTACACACACACACACACATGTTTGTTTACTTAATTTTAATGGGGACATATCAGTCTTTTTTTTTTTTACTACAGATTACCCTTCGCATATGTATTTTTGCTTTATTTTTCACATACAAATACAGATAGCCTCAGATATTATATTATAATAGTATATTATTATTATATATATATACTATTACATAATTATAAAATGTACAGAATTGACTAAATAAAATAAAATATATATTATAAAAAACATTATAAATAAGCTAAAATATAACATTTACTTTGCTGCAAATTCACAATGTGGGGGGAAATCAAATGTTTGAAATCAAAATCAAATGTTTGAAGTCCAGCTGTTCTGTGATCTAACAGACACCCGGTAGAAAGTCAAACGATTTAGAAACCGCAATAAAACTCCTGCAAGATAAAGTCATTTTATGCAAAACCACAGACTGTTATCTACAGATCAAGTATAAAAAAAGGAACATTGAATCATCTTGGAGAGAGTTTCATCGCGTTGACTGTCGTAACCGAACGCAACACAGTTTTAAAGCTGAATGGAGAATGACTGACAGCCACAGCGAAGGGGGTCACGTAACATAACATAATATCTGTACCTCACATTAAACTACGGAATGGATTCAGAATACTTAATATTGTGCACAAAGCATTGATGATGCTTTATAATGTTTCTGTGCCTTTTGTGGGGCACTGGGGCTTAGTAATAACACAGAATATTATACGCACAGTATCGGATTTGGATACCCGATCCGGCAAATAATAGTATTTATTTAGTAATAGTAATCGTAAACAAAGTATTAAATCGACGCATCCCTAGTTTGAACTTTAACTCAAACCAAAGCATAATTTCATGAATAAATGGCACACTGCAAGAAGGACTTATCATCATTAAGCTTGATTCAGACGCCACATGAGAATTCTGCATAAGGTAATAATCGCAAATAAAAAAAGTCTCAGGATACCACTATTTAATGATAAACCTAACAGGATCAATCTTCCAGTCAGTGTTTTGCAAATGTTATTTTTGTGCTCCTTTCTCTCCGCTCTCTCTGGGAATTCCCCTCTCCCTCCTCCACTCAGAATGACACACACACACACCACACACACACACACACACACACACACACACACACACACACACACACACACACACACACACACACACACACACACACACACACACACACACACACACACACACACACACACACACACACACACACACACACACACACACACACACACACACACACACACACACACACACACACACACACACACACACACACACACAGAACTGCTGACTCGCTCTCTGAATGTATGACCTCTCACCGCTTCACTACAATGCAGATCATGTGCAGTCAGCTCTTATGTACAGTTGACACTGACAGCGATTTGTCAGCAGGTCGCAATCGGATAATAAATGAGACCTAGTATTTCGACGAGTGTGTGCGCATAGAAACCATTAAGGATGCTGCATTGCAGTGGAGGACAGAAAGAGGCAATGGGAAAGAGAAGGAGTGGAGACATTTTACTCTAATATTCTAAGAAAGTTTAGGTTAATACATTTTGTTCCATTTCTAAATGCATGCCTGTGTACATGTATTTTGTTTTGAGACTGTAATTTTATCCAACAAAGAAAAATGTCAGAGCCATGAACCATGACTAGACATCACAAAGACATAATTTAATACCCAACCCACTTCTATCTGCCATAGAGGGATCATTAACCCCAAGAGTCATGTGTGCAGTAATGAATAGAGAAATCAGTCAATACGCTGGATTCTAAACCTTAAGAACGCCTCAGGAAACCATATTATTGATTAATCTGAAAAACGAAACAAAAAAACCCAGCATTAACGGTCAAGGTTATACAGGGTTAAAGTTTGCAAGACTTGTCTGTGTGCATGGGAGAGACAGGGAGAAAGAGGGAGACAGGATTTTGAACACTTTTTTAATTTCATGTATATTAAAGTTTGTTAAAATGGGCAAATTTCAACAAAAGATCACTAAAAACTATGTCTGAAAAGATTTCCATTAGAGGTGGGGAAAAATACATTCTCCAATTCATTGTGATTCTCTCTCTTCACTGACTCACAATTCTGACTTTAGTTTACCCGCACAGTCGCAATGGAATTGTGTGCTTGAGACAGCTGTATTTTGCTGACAATTACACACAAACTAACACAAACCACCACCAGACATGTATATAAGTGTGGTTCTGGGATTTTTGCTCACTGTTCTTGTGATCATTTTGACCCCATGGGGTGAGATCTTGCGTGGAGCTCCAGATTGAGGGAGATTAGCAGTGGTCTTGTATGTCTTCCATTTTCTAATAATTGCTCCCACAGTTGATTTCTTCACACCAAGCTGCTTACCTATTGCAGATTCAGTCTTCTAAGCCTGGTGCAGGTCTACAATTTAGTTTCTGGTGTCCTTTGAAAGGTCTTGACTGTTTGAGGTTGTGGACAGGTGTCTATTACACTGATAACGAGTTCTAACAGGTGCAATTAATACAGGTAACGAGTGGAGGACAGAGGAGCCTCAGAAGAAGTTACAGGTCTGTGAGAGCCAGAAATCTTGTAGGTGACCAAATATTTATTTTCCACCATAATTTGCAAATAAATTCTTTAAAAATCAGACAATGTGATTTTTCTCATTCTGTCTCTGATAGTTGAAGTGTACCTATGATGAAAATTACAGGCCTCTCTCATCTTTTTAAGTGGGAGAACTTGCACAATTGGTGGCTGACTAAATACTTTTTTGCCCGACTGTAAATACCAAAATTTTGGCCAATCTAATATTGCTTTTCCACTGAATGGTATGACTCGGTACGGCTTGCTTATGCTGCTTTTCCAGTGCATGGTACGGCTCATTTAAATGGTACCACCTCAATTGAGGTTCCAAGCATGCCGTACCAATACTAAAATGTGACGTGTAAACACTGCAGATTAATGATTGGTCAGAGCGAATTGTCACTACCAGCTACCACTACCGTTATTTTGTCGACTACAACGATCATTCTATAAATCGCACCCACTTAGCGTTACTACTAACTCAGTGGAAAAGCAAAGTGAGCCGAGTCGTACCACACAGCGGAAAAGCGTAGCAAGCTGTGCCGTACCGTAACATGCAGTGGAAAAGCGCCAACACAGATACCAAATTGCCTTTTCAAAGTCACAGGGCCAGACAGTGTCAATAACAGACACACGTACAATAAATTTAAGGTCATGGGTTCCAACAGTCAGCAACAATATTAAAAAGTAGTTAACTGGGACTCCATCCTCTTCCTAATTTTAAGCAAGCATTTGAAAGAAAGCCAAAAAACCCTAACTACAATTCGCTATATGCATGGTTACTTTCTGGTTTCCAAAAAGCCAACTTGGGAATTTACGGTGAATTGTCAGCTGTCAAGATGTCATTCAATACTTGCTACCTGCAAAATCTGCCTTGGGTTAGCATTTTAATTGATTAATATTTTGATAAACCGATATTGATTCTTGTGGCATGACAGATCGCTGTTGTTCAAGCGAAGCAGCAGCTAGGAGCGCAGGTGAACTGATCATCTCTTCCGCTTTACTGATTACAGCAGGAAATAAACATGAATGCACATCAGGTGTGTTGAAAGATATAGAACGACTAACTAAAATATATTATGTCTTATGCAATTGTGTTAAAAGGGCAGAACTTTTACCCGTGTCTGATGTTCATTAAAGCTGTAGCTGCCTGTCAAGTTGGACAAAGGAACTAGCAATAAAGAAAGAACAAGAGATGAAGAGGCAAGAGCCAACATCAAATAACAATAGACATGAGTGGAGTATAACAGAAATTAATGATCCATTTTATTTATGAGCCATTTCTTTTGTTGTTGTTCATCGGTGGAAAGTGTGAAAACTGATGGTCGCATTGAATTTTGCTGAGATACGCAACAGTGCGCTGAAACATAAATGTCTTTTTCATCTTGTTTTGTTTACACAACTAAATTAATACATAGTCAGGCTACTGACTATATTCTGATTATAAATTATCGGAAAGTAACACTATTGATGCTGTTTAAGTTACCTCAGAAAATTGAAGCTACCGCCACACCAAGAAGTGACTTTCACCCGAAAGTTTTCCAGCTGGCTTATAGTATTGCAGAAGCTCGTAAGGACGTTCTGTGCATGTAACAGACTTAGTAATCAACCACATCTAAAGCAAAAAAACAACAACCAGACTTCCTCAGAGTGTCTCATTCTCCAAACATTTTAGTTCTATAAGAAGCAATTTAGTACTAGTAAGTAATTCTGGTCAAAATCGTGGACTCATTATAATTTATGTATTATTAGATCAGACATCTGATGCAATAAAACAGACTTTCGGCCTCTTTTTACAATAACAACGGTAACAGTAACCATTAACTCCATCACAACAGACAGCTTGATTATCTAGAGTTGATTAACACAGCTTCCCCATTGGAAAATTAATTTCCCATTACAGTGACCATCCCTCTAAAGTACAAAAAAATTATTTAAATATATTAAAGGTAACTGATTAACTTATAGGTTATGATTATTTTATTTCTAAAAGAAAAACTATCCAAGACTTTTATTTTTTATATACATATTCTAAAACATAAAACAAGCTTGTCTTTCTGTTTTGTGGGAAAATGACTTATCCAGATGTGCAGCAGACTGGCTGTCTCTCCCCTCCCTCTATAAAAGGAGACACTATGAGAGGCTGTCTGAGAATGAGAGAGAGCTCCACGCTCATTCACTACATCAGGCTCTGTTCAAAGGTAAAAGACTGCTTTTGTGTTGGAGGATTATCATGTTTCACAGGCATGAAAACAGACGATTCTACCCATAAAATTCTAATTAGATCTGAAAATATTTCGTTCAGATAATTTTAACTTATACAATGCTATTAAAAACTGTTGTAAAACCAAACTTCCCGTTTCAAAAACACACGAACAGAAATTGTGCTTTTCAGGTGATTTCAATGCTTTTTTTTTAACATGTGTTAATGGGAAGTGTTACCAGTCCTTGTTTTCATATCATTATAAAGTAATGATTTTGTTGACTAGATGCTGCATTAGTGGAGAAAGAACAGCAGTGTTTCCCGTCAAGGCTGAGAGGATGCTAGCATTAGTACCTCAAGTGGATAAAACAATGTGACAAAAATACACCCAAGCCCGACCCAAATGTTTAATTTCACGATTGTTGCCATCTATATGCATTCGTTTATCTCCAGCTGGTGACTTTTATGCATTCGTTGTATTTAAAGCTAGTGATATGACAAAGCAAATAGATAAGTTGAATGCAGCCGACAGAAACATATACAAATCATAAGCACATACGATTTCAGTTCTTTACGCTTTTAACACATTGGACTATTCACGCAAAGAAAAACTTTTTGATTCAATATCTGTATTGTATGCATTTTCCAATATTTTTTATTTATTTATTTTTAACAAAAAGTTCAGCACTGTTCTTCATTCAGTCCCCAATTTAAAAACTTGGTTGATTAATCGGTTATTGGCCAGTGTGGTCCAACCCAGTTATCGTTATCGGTAAAATCCCCTATCGGTCGAACAGGTACACACGGGTACAAATAAACATAAAAATGTTGTATCGTATCGGTGTTTCGTCCAGACTGATCTGACGTTTTGGGAGCCTGAAACTGCTATTTTTAAAGGAGTGATAAATTGAGAATCCAACTTTTTGATTTTGATATATCAAAGTTCATCATGATATAAGAATATTTCAGAGCTGAAAACGTCCTTATTAGTCAAAGAAAAGCTTTTACTGACACCAGGCCCAGAAAACGAGAGCTGGAATCCAATGACGTCATGGGAAGACGAAAACGCAACTCAACTGATGAATATGTATGAGTGCTTCTGAAGCCCCGCCCACAGAGATGAGGAGCTACAGGTTTAAAGGGCAGTGATCATGGCAAGCAAAGTAATATATTGCTATGTGCCAGGTTGTGGAAGAACACAGTCGCTGCATAAGCTTCCTTCGGATGCTACTATTAGGAATGAGTGGTTGAACTTTATTTTGAATGAAGTTCCAGCTCACGTGGGGAAGACACATACGAGTGTACGCTTCATTTCACTGCGGGACCGTTTGTAAACAAGTCTCAGGTGCTGGATTTGCAGACACAGTGTTGTGCCTTCTATATAGGGTTCAACAGGAATGGTGCAACAAACTTATGTGAGTAAAACGTCTTTTTTATATGTAATGGTCAGCAGGCCTATGAATCTCAAATAGTTAAATAATATTTCTTTCTTGATCTAGGCGCGCGCGCACGTGTGAGTGTGCGTGCGGTTCGTGCTTATCGACCGATCGGGCGGGCCATGTAATAAAGAAATAATATTCCACTCAATCTCGGGTGGATGAGAAATAAATCATTGTGTTTGTTTGATAAAGACGTTTACGAGCCCTGTGATTGAGAGAATCATTCCGGTTGCCGCTTTCAAAACGATCCCTCCTTAATGTGAACTGAACTGACAGGGGAGCTGAAGCTCATTAAATATGCAAATCTTATCCAATCCCAGCCGTGGGCGTTTACTTCCAAGTCTCCAGTGCGGCACGCCCTTCAAAACCCAGCGTTCAGGAGAAAGCCTCAAAACCTGTGTAGAAAATAGCCTATTACTTATTCGTTATGATGTTTTTGAATATAAAAACCACACAAATTTCATTAGTTGACCTCAGACAACAGTATAAAAAAAATCTAAAAGCTAGTTCATTACCCTTTAAAACCGGGTCCCAGAGTGGATAAATCTGAAAACGACACCTTTGCATTTTCGTGTGTACAACCAATCCGGATATATTTTGTGAAATGATGACGTCATCACCCTACATCTGGCATGTTCCAGTCTTCTTCTCTGTTTTTAGTAGCGGAATAACAGCGCCACATACTGGTCTGGCAGGCATACTACATAGTTTTGAGTCAGTTTCAGTGGTTTCGTGTGTATTTCTTGAGACAAGAAAAAAAAAAAAATTTGGATAGGGAAAGCTCTGGCTTCCTGTGGATGTGGCCTTAGATTGATACACTATGGCAAGGCCTTCTCATCCAATGAGAGAGAGAGAGAGAGAGAGAGAGAGAGAGAGAGAGAGAGAGAGAGAGAGAGAGAGAACTGCCTGACCTGCTTGCCCAAGGGAGATAGTCTGGTTTGGGTAATCAGAGATGAGAAAATGTCTGAGTGTTCGCTGAAAACATGACCCCATAAAAAATTAAGCACAACAGAGGTCTCCAGTGTGCTTAAAATGCTTTGAAATGCTGGGGGGCAAACAAACATACCTTTCCATTTCTGCACTACAGCAATGTCCAAAATCCAGAGACTTTACCACAGAACTCCCCATTAGTGATAATTAATGAGTGGGAAACACCAGCCTTATGCTCTTTATCAGCCTTTATGAGTCGCTCAAGCTCTAAAACATAACTGGTTTCCTAAGCCCCATTGTTCTAAGCCCCATTGTTCTAAGCCCTTGCGCATTATAGTAGGAAACTATTAAGGAGTCAATTTAGTCTGCGTGTGGCAACAAGCAACTGCTTACAGTAAATATTTGACTGTTGGCATGAGCAATATTGGCAGTACAGGAGCCATTTTAAAACATACACAAATAAACCAAAAAAAAAACAAGTTGTTTGCACTGTGTGCTGATTGTGTACGCAGCGTATATAGGCTATATTGTTAGTGTGCATATTATCTGTATCATATTAACTGTCACTTTTAAGCAGTTTATTCCATCCTTGCTGAATGAAACATGAAAGTAGTAATTTATAAAAATTAAAAAAACCTTACTGACCCCTAACTAACTTTTGAACAGTAGTGTGCATGTACTATTACTATTTTTTACTCTTTAAAAAAATTGCACTTTTTAAATACCTTTTTGCATATAGAACAGAATCAAATATTGTAAAAGTATATTTGCATATGAAAAGCAAAGGAATAACCTAATATACAGGTGCACGTTATTTTACAAAAACATAATGATTAGTATTAAATACAATCATAAATGTGTTATGAAAACATAACACATTTACGTTAGCTAAATGGCAAAACTCATTCCAGGCCTGACTAAACTATGTCAAGGCCTCACACACAGCATTCCCTTTTCAGATCCTGGTGATGAGGAAGTGGCACAGCCTGAACAAAAGGCAGGAAAGCCCTATTTTGCATAGTGAAAGCTTACACTGTGCCAGTCTACTGACCTAAAGAAGAGAGAGCAGCAGACCCATCTGTGCTGGCGCTGTTCATCAGCAGGAGACGGAGGGGAGGGAGGAGACTCCATCAGGAGGGAGGAGGGGGTTTAAGGGGATTCCTCATATTATAAGCCCAGACTTGAATGATTTAACCAAACTGGCAGCATGAGCCGCTAAATCAATCAGCTGTCAAAAGGTGAGCTTTGCCAACCATATCATTTAAACAGGTTTTTTTCAAATCTGACATCCACGCCTCACCTTAAAGTATTCAGCGTCATACCACTGACATGATATCTGGATTATGTAAATGTAAAATATGAACTCATGACATGAAAACAGCTTCCTCGTCGGCACAATTATCTTAATGCACAGACACTTAAAATTGCATTACTTCATACATTAGCGAGATCAATTAGACTTGAGTATAACACTCTGAAATAGTCAGAAGCCAGAAATAATCTCATAATAAAACCATCACGGCATAAATAAACCAGGTCCATTTAGGTTTCAGTGAGCTCTTAGTACTGAAATAAATGACAAATTAGAGAGTCGTAGGTCTCTATGCAAAAATATAAAGGATTTACAGGACAAAATATAATTTTAGGTATCATTTAATATCATATAGCAATGAATGTTAAATTACAGAACCAGCAGTTTTCCTTTTTACATTGACATGTAGACAAAAAAAAACTTTAACACAATCATTTGTTATTTAAAAAAACCCCGAAAAGATTAAAAGAAATATCACGACTGATGGAAAGAGTTGAACTTTCAAATGACCTTGTGTCAAATATGCACAAATGTGGCCTGCATACTTTCTTTTGTGTCTGCTATGTTTATAACTTTTATTAAAAAAATGAACGCACAAGACATAAAACGTCCATGTTTACTATTCACAATAGAGGGATAAATGACAACAAATGTATGCATTGCAGTCTATAGATAATTTGTAGATTTCTAAACTACTATTAGTGGTAGCAGATAAATATGGTAATAGTACATGAACTATGCAAACACATAATACTCAAAACACCGAAATGTAAGACTTAAAAAAAAATAACATGAGCGCCACTCGGTTCATGTGCTTTGGAAGCTGCAGTGATGCTTGTTGCAACGACAGGCATCACAAAAATGGGATCCGATTTCAAACAGATGGCTTGAGATTTAAAAAACACCATAACAATCCAACAACGAACATTTAACAAAGTTTGCGTCGTTAAAACAATAAGTTAAAACCTATTTAATTCATACGACCGATATGTATTCGCTTTATGGCCGTTACACACTCTGCGTTATAAATATGCTAAGGTTGCTAACAGTTAGCACTTGGAATTCCATCCAGAAAGTCAAAGGAAAGCTCCCAAATTCCATCAAGATCTTTATACACAAACAGAAGAGATGTATTCGCAGGTGTTAACGGCGTGTCTCTTACCTTTGGCATCGCTGTTCTCCTGCAGTGTTTTAGTGGCCGCCGTCCATAAATCGCATCCCAGCAGGCAGAGCACAATCACGGCAGACCTGCTGCTGCTGTCCACCCCTCGCATTATTGCTGCTCACGGTTACAAGGGTTTTGCTCAACAATGCGGCTTTTCTATGCGACAGGAGTATCTAGAGACTCGTAGCAGCTGAGGTTCCCTGCCATAATTTGGTGTTTTAGCAAATCTGCTCATGTCATTGAACACCGACGGCGATTAGAAAAACCCTCCGCTCAGCACCTCCGTATTGCCGCTGTTTTTCCACCCCATCTCAACTCGAGCAGACAGAAAGCGAGCGAGTCAACTCCACCAGTTTAACCACTTCCATGCCACGACCAGATGGTGCAGGTCTGTCCTACAGAAAGAAGGATTACACCGCCATCTGCTGTCCAATACTGTCAACCACCTCACAACAGTAGTTCCCAACCATATTGACTCGAAGGCCCCATTGTCCAACACAACATTCAACGACCCCCACCCCACCCCCCGCTTATTTTCCGACCTTTTTTATTAACATAAACTGTGAATGAGGATATATTTATTAACCAAAATGTATTTTGTAATCCCATTATTGTGTTTGTAAAAAATAAATAAATAAATAAGGAACAAAGAAAAAACTCATTTTAATTTCAGTTTACAGTTTACATTTTGATTGTATGTTTTTAGCAATTGAATTTGAGGTTACATTATTTTAATATCTAATTATATTAATCTAAATTATAATAATATATTAATTTAATTCATTCTAAGTCATCCTGCAGCCCCTTGAGAATGTGAGTATAATATAATATATAGTATTAGATTACTAGTAAATTTATTCCAACTGTCATGATTTTAGCATAATATGTAAGACACATCTGATATATAATCTCAGCAAAAAAGAAACATCCTTTTTTAGCACATATTTTAAAGATGATTTTGTAAAATACAACTAAGCTTTACAGATCTTAATTGGAAAGTGTTTAAATGTTTTTCATGCTTATTCAATGAACCATAAGCGATTATTGCACACGCACATGTGGAAGACCCTAACAGTTTACAGACGGAAGAAAATTAACGTCATAGTTTCAATTTGTTTTATAAACAAAGTTTGGGAGGAAAACGTTCAAATTGCCTATCCAATCAGTTCAAGATGAGGCATATACAAGCTCTGAGCCCTCTCCTCGGACAGCACACCAAATATGCATACATTTTATTCTATCTGATTATTTGTGTGAACTCATGAATTTAGTAGATTAGATAACTTTCTACTTGCTCTAATAAACTCCTGGAGAAAGATGCTTTGGGTCTCTAAATACCTGCAGGAACATGCCATAGTAAAATACATCCAAAACTGTGCTACAGAGACAGGAAGGACCAAACCATGTGTTACCACATGTCCCCTAAGACGTGCTTGAGAACTTGCCTTGGTAGAAGAGTGGAGTAACATATCACAGCAAAATATGGAAAATCTGGCTCAGTCAACAAGGATGAGATTCAGTATAGCCAGAGGTGTCAAAAGTACTCACATTCATTACTCAAGTAGAAGTATAGATACTAGGGTTTAAAAATACTTCTGTAGAAGTTGAAGTATCAACTCAAGCTTTTACTTAAGTAAAAGTATAAAAGTACTGGTTTTAAAACTACTTAAAAGTATAAAAGTAAAAGTAATGTAAGGAGAAAAATGCCATTAAGGACAAAAGCTTAGGCCGCAGGGGCCTACAGTGCATTACAGACAGGGGCCTATAGTGCACTACCCCACCTCCTCAAAAAGCATTTTCTAAAGGCCATAATTATTATTACTATAATGTTGTATTAAAATGTTAATGTTGAAAAATTTGGGATGCACTTGGCTACCGGTTTCAGCTGCATATATACAATGCAAATATACCATATATGTGTACTGCTGAGAATTAACATGTGTTTCATGGAGCGGAAGATATGATGACTAGTTGCCTATAAGAATTGTGATGTGCAAAAGTTAAACTTCAGAGGCATGTTATCAATAACCTTTTTGGAATGTAAATTTAGGCTACATGTGTGATCAGTGTTGCCAGATTGGGCAACTTTAGAGCGCTACATTTCTGCCCGAGCTCGACGGACCCGACTTTTTACGCCCCTATGGCCGGGCTTCGGGCCAATTTTCATGTCATACCTCAAACGCGGGCCTGGCTTTGGGCCCTTTTTAGGCTTCTCCTTCGCTTTATATTTATTTTAGTAATTAAAAGAAACAATGAGATGTGCTGCGCTGGTGGAAACAGCATGAGACCATGATAGGCTATTAGGCGATTATTAGGAGATATAGGCGATTGTCAAAACTGACTCACAGTGTTCAGAGTCCTGGCCGCGCCAGCAGCAGTATCAGGAGCATTCACTCAAACCAATTCAGAAGGTTGTCTGAAAACATTTCAGACAAAACTGGACATGTGTAAATGCATCTGGTTGTTTAAACCACATATGTAAATTTCACTCCTGGCAAATTGTTAAAAAATAAACGTGTAAGAGCGTGTTATAGGTTATATAGCCAGATCCGTCGGCGTTACTGCAATACGTGTCGCAGCAAATGAGTAGCCTACACTCAACACTCAAACCATAGTCAAACTAAAAATAAGTCTTAGATGCTCAAAAACACATGGCGTGTAGTGTATTCAGTAGTCAGGGCACTGATCAGGACATAAGTCAATAGGCTGATCCCTGATCAGTGACTACTGAACTAGGGAGCTGATTGAGACACACCTATAAAAATGAATGAGAGACTAAATGATCTTACCAGCTCGCTTTTTCTCATATTGCTGTCTTTGATCTTGAAATGAGCTAATGATAAATAAAATGCAGCTCATATCTGTTGGTGAACTCGCGCATCGATTTATAGCTATTCATTTCCAGGAGAGGTGTAAGGTAAGAAAACCTGCATGTTTTTATTTTATTTGTTTAGTTTGTGTAACTCACTGACTAACTGCTTGGTTGTCACTTTAAAAATAAAAACTTTAATAAAAAATAAATAAAAATATTTTTCTAAATTAACTTAATAAAGAAATGAAACGAAATATAACTACTTTGACATTAAAAACAAACTATTTTAATGGCTTTAGCAGTATGTCATAAGGAGGATTCAAAAAACAAACTAAACACAGGCTCCAGTCGGACTCGGACCGGCTAGGGTCTGGAACTGAAGCCTATGCAGTGCTCAAAGCTCACCAAAATCCACCCACTCAAAAAAATAAATAAAACCGTGCCCAAAACTTTAACTTTAACTGGGAAAACAATGTGATATCATTGAATTGGCCACTTTAAAAGCAAAAAGCTCCTAATATAAAAGGTCGAGGAAAAGCACCGTAATTGACAGGCATTTCACACGTTAATAACACACCACTGCCAAAATGTGTCATTCATTGATACTGTACAATAATCCGCCAACAAAAAAATAACAACAATGCGCTTAGCTTTGCTCTGACGAAACTACAGTACATTCGTGAAGTTCATAGAACACGCACTTAGCACTGTCAAAGCTGATGAATTGTTGATTCTAACCTGTTTCAGCAGCTGTTGGGGTTGCTAGTTGCAGATGTGAGTGTGTATGATGATGGACAGGAGTCATGGTTATATTTATAAAGAGTCTTCGAGTTACAGGTGTAATCCTCGTTTGAGAGTTGGTTCACTCTCCCACTCTTTACAGTAGATACAGCTAACTGTGTATATATATGCCACTTTAGCATAGCGATCTCTTGAATATACAGCTACAAGTTATCGCGCTAAAAACCTGGCTGTCATGATATGAATAAGCGCGTCTGCCTGCTGATCGCTGATTGGCTGAAAGTGCGTGCTCATCCGCGGAACCCCCAATCTGGCAACACCGTGTGTGATTTGTTCTCTGAACATGTGCAGGCACGATGGATCGCGTAGTAACCAATAGGAGTTGGAATGATATATGTTTACACTTCTCATCCAACCACAGTCAATTCACACTATCCGGATGACGCAATTTAATTTTCTGACATGTTTTTTTAAACAAGCTGAAAAGAAATAGGAGTAACGAGGCTATTTTTAAAAAGTAAGGAGTAGAAAGTACAGATAATTGCGTGAAAATGTAAGGAGTAGAAGTAAAAGTAGGCTGAAAAATAATTACTCCAGTAAAGTATAGATACCCAAAATTTCTACTTAAGTAAGGTAACGTGAAGTATTTGTACTTACTTGACACCTCTGAGTATAGCAGCTGGTGGCCACACTACATGACTGCTACTTTTGACACTATATATATATATATATATATATATATATATATATATATATATATATATATATATATATATATATATATATATATATATATATATATATATGTGTGTGTGCCATGAGTGGCCTTCAGATTAGCTCAAGAACAGTGCGTAGAGAGGTTCATGGAATAGGTTTCCATGGCCGAGCAGCTGCATCCAAGTCTTACATAATCGATGGACGAGTCTGGGTTTGCCGGTTGCCTGACTGTATTGTGCCAAGTGTAAAGTTTGGTGGAGAGTGTATATTGGTGTGGGGTTGTTTTTCAGGGCTTGGCCCATTAGTTCCAATGAAAGGAACTCTTAATGCCTCAGCATACCAAGACATTTTGGTCAATTTCATTCTCCCAACTTTGTGGGAACAGTTTGGGGATGGCCCCTTCCTGTTCCAGTATGTCTGCACACTAGAACACAAACCAAGTTCCAAAAAGACATGGATGAGAGAGTTTGGTGTGGAGGAACTTGTCTGGCCTTCACAGAGTCCTGACCTCAACCCAGTAGAACACCTTTGAGATGAATTAAAGCGGAGACTTCACAAGCAAGGCCTTCTCATCCAACATCAGTGCCTGAACTTAAAAATGAGCTTCTGGAAGAATGGTTAAAATTTCCCATCAACACACTCCTAAATCTTGTGGAAAGCCTTCCCAGAAGAGTTGAAGCTTTTAAAGCTGCAAAGGGTGGGCCAATTTAATATGAACCCTACGGATTAAGAATGGGATGTCATTAAAGTTCATGTAAAGGCAGGTGTCCCAAAACTTTTGGCAAAAGTGTATATACTATATATGTTTTATAGCATTATTCTGAATATAATATTGGATAAACACTCCAATTCATGAATTTAGTTAAATAAATAAAACTAAGTCAAAAATATGCATTTGAATTAAACTATACAATTCTGTATTATATCTATTACTAAATTTCTTTATTATGATACTATAAAAAGGGATAGGCATCAGCATCCCCACAATTTGGAGAATGGATTGATAGACCATAATTCATAATAGTAGTACTGAATCTGAATCCTTTGCAGTCAGTATCCCGACATTTACAAGTAACTATTCCATTGTTACTTTTTTATTTTTTATTTCTATGGGGATCTGTGGTTCAGATATCAACTTCTGACATATTACTAGTATTACCTAAAGTACCTAAAGTTACCAAAAGATTGAACATTACAGATCAGTATAGAACAGTTTAAATTAATATTATGTGAGTTTACTTAAAGAAAGAAGAGAACACTCAAGAACACAGAGTCAACATTTGCTAAGAAGATAAATCACTCGTCAGTTTGTAGAGTTTTTTGTTTGCCTTGCCTATTTTCTACCATAGAGGAAGTAAACAAGAATTACTACAAACTGACAAGACAGCATTCCAAAACAAACCTCAACAAATCTCCTTTAATCACAGGTCTTGACCAGAGGCACAATCCTCAGAGGAAAGACGCTGCACAGATTGCAGAAGAACGGAAAGACCGTCTCCATGAAATTGGTTGTGAATGTGTAATAGAGTGCATCTCTGAGAGGATCTGAGAATGAAAGCTGTTCTTCATCCAAATCGAGCTTCACTCTCACTCGCTTCGGTTTCTCACACCCAAACAAAGGGATGTATGACTCCTGAGGAGACTTCAGACTGAGCGTGTCGCTGTCACAGCCGATACACCACACCTCGCTGGGCAAACTGGTGGCTCCTTTTCTCTCGACTGACTCTGTATGTACCGCTCTTAGTCACAACACGAAGGCTTAGGTTCTTTAACTGATGTTTAATGCTCTCTGGACTCAGACATCAACATCAACACCGTAGAACTGAGCAAAAAGATGAATATACAACAAAACATGTCATACAGTCAGTTACATGGAAAACCTACATGACTTTAAACTCATACATAAACAGAAAATACATACCACTTTTGCCTGCTTGTGAGCTAAGAGAGGGGTTACATCTTGAAGCTTCTTGACTGCACAACTTATGATCATAAAGAGAAATACTTTAAACCTTACGATGATTACATCGCTTTATATGATCAGCAGAATTGCTCTGTAAAACTCCGACCGCAGTTCTGACTCAAACAGGAAGTGACATACAAAGACACGATGGGAGCAAAATAAAATATACCCAAAAAACTCTTAGAAAGAATAATTATTGCTCAAATATACAACAGTTGAGTATATAAATCACAATAAGCATTATAAAATAGTTAAAATATAAAAATATACAGATTAAACTGATTAAAAGTTACTGAAATAAATGAGTGTTTAGGTACACAAGCGCCATCTAGTGGAAATAAACATTATAGACACCCAAAACTTTGTGACAGCAAACACACTCCCACCATCACACAATATGTGATTCTTAATAGAAGTTCAGTAACTCAGCATGAACTTATAAACATTCAGAGGGGAAGTATTTGTACACGTTTAACATACACAGTTAAACACTAATCAAAGCTAACCCTTTAATCAGCTTCAAGTAGTAACACTGTTTTGTGAATGGGTCTTTCTAAGTAGACTGACTTGTTTGTGCGTGCACCCTTGCTATCTAGTGTTGCATCACTAACCAGAAGTTTAAGTCTTCTCACCATTCCATCAGATCCAGGGAAGACTTCTACCACTTTAGCTAGCTTCCACTGATTTCGTGGAGCTAAGTCATCTTGAAGCAAAACAATATCATTTATCTTGGTGTTTCTCCTGATCTTATTCCACTTACTTCTCTGCTGCAAACTCAACAGATATTCCTTCCTCCACCTAGTCCAAAACTCATTCGCCAGAAACTGAACTCTTTTCCATCTCTTCTGAAGATAAAGATCCTCCCTTATAAACTCTCCAGGAGGTGGTGCAATGATGGTGGACTTCATTGTTAGTATATGATTCAAGCGTTAATGGTTCTGGTCCCAAAGGATCATTGATGTGTTCTGAGGTCAATGGTCGACTATTCACGATCGCCATTACTTCATACATGAATGTTCTTAAAGAAGAACTGTCTAGTCTTGCTGCAGACTTGTCTAGGATGGACGTTAGTACACTCCTTACAGTCCGAATCTGTCTCTCCCAGACACCACCCATGTGACTGGAAGCAGGTGGGTTCATGACAAAGGTACAGCCTAACTCTTTCACATGTTCTTGATCCATTCCCTTCATCAACTTCAGGAACTCTCCCTTTGCCCCCATGAAGTTGGTACCTTGATCACTATGCAGTTGACTTACATTGCCACGTATAGCAATAAGACAACGCAGTGCATTAAGAAAGGCATCAGTGCTAAGATCATCCAGCACCTCAAGATGAACAGCTCGCGAACACATGCAGGTGAAAAGTAGTCCGATCTCTTCAACTCTTTCCTTCCTTCTTTAACATAGAATGGACCAAGCAGTCCATGCCACTATAAGTGAACGCGGAGTAGCTTCCATCCTTTCTAGTGGCAGGTCAGCCATCCTTTGCTCCTGATTGCATTTCCTCAGCTTCCTACACTTAACGATTTGTAGATGAGAGATGAAACTTCACTACTGCATCCCAGAATCCAAATACCATTGAGCGGATTTCATTGATGGTCATGCCACGACCTTGATGTTGCACCTTTCATGGAAGTGCTTTATGAGTAAACGAGATATATGATGCCCTTTAGGAAGAATGGCTGGATGCTTTACATAAGGGTGAAGTTCTGCCTGTGTCAATCGCCCTCCCACCCGTAAGACATCATGGTCGCCGATAAACGGACTTAACTTGTACAGCTTGTTGAACTGACATGAATTAACTTCCTTACCTTGTCTTAGATGCTTGATTTCGTCACTGAACACTTCTTCTTGTACGATACTTAATAATGAATTGTTCAGCATCCTTTCTTTCTTCGAGTATTGTGAAATTGTTGGATCTTTCTACCAAACCTTTCGCACTCCTTTGCACAACGCTTGAGTCTCGCCATGGCTTTCACTGCCCTCTTCCAATCTGAAAACCTTTGCAGTCGATCTGACAGACACCACTCTTCTCTTGCCTTGGTCGTGAGAACTTGTGCCCTTGAGCTCTGGATCTCCATCATTAATCTCTCCCACATTAATGTCTTCCTTAGGGAGTTCTATTTGCCATAGGAAACTTGGACCAGTAAACCAGTTCGATCCCATGAGCTCCTTTACAGTGAGCCCACGAGAAGCATGGTCAGCTGGATTTTGTTCTGAAGCCACATATCGCCATTGACTAGTCTTAGTGCTTGTTCTGATTTGCTGAACTCGATTGGCTACAAATACATGGAAACGCTGCGGCATCGTTGTTAATATAACCAAGGACAACCTTGGAGTCTGTCCAGTAGTATTCACGGATGTCATCCAATTCTAGTTCTCTTTAGCAAATCACCAATTCTTGTGGCAACCACTGCAGCTGAGAGCTCTAGTCTGGGAATTGTTACCACCTTTGATGGAGCAACCCTAGCTTTACCCATAACGAGAGTGCAGTAGACCTCTCCAGACATGGTTACAGCTCTGAGGTATGAACATACTCCATAGCCTGACACACTGGCGCCTGAGAAATGGTGTAGCTCATACTGCTGAACATCCTTGAACGTTGATGGCACATAACAACGTGGTATCTTTATCAAAGACAGGTTATGGAGATCTTGCAGCCAAGCTTCCCAATGCGGCTTGAGGTCATCAGGAAGTGGTTCGCCCCAGCCCATCTTATCTTGACACATCTTTTGTAGGGTACTTTTCCCAACTAAAATGAAGGGAGCGATTAATCCAAGAGGATCAAAAATAGAGGCAACTGTAGACAACACTCCTCTTCTAGTAAAAGGATTTTCCTTTACTAGCGCTCTGAAATGGAACTCGCCTGAAGCTACGCACCATTGGATTCCGAGCACCCTCTACTTTAGGCTCTCCTAGAGACAAGTCAAGGTCAGTAGCCCCTTCAATACATTCCTCCTTGGAATTGTGGCAATCACAGTCTTGCTGTTGGTGATGAATTTGTGCAAGCTAAGCTTCCCGGTATTGCAGAGACCCTGGCTTCCTTTACAAGCTGGATTGCCTCTGCTTCAGTGTCTACACTTGCTAAGCCATCACAACATAAAAATTACGTTGTATGAACTTCACTGTGGCTTGATTAAACTTGCCTTCACCTTGTACGGCAAGGTATTTGAGGCCGAAGTTTGCACATCCAGGCGAGGAGGCCGCTCCGAACAAGTGGACCTTCATTCAAAAACTGATGGTGGGACTTTCATGTTTCCATCTTCCCACCATAGGAACCTGAGGTAGTCCCGATCCTTTGGAGCAACATGAAACTGGTGGAACATACGCCCACATCACACATGATGGCCACTTGCCCTTTCCGGAAACGACACAAGACTCCAACAAGGGCATTTGTGAGGTCAGGCCCAGTCAGTAAATGTTCATTCAGAGAAGTATTCTGAAATCTTGCAGAGCAATCAAAGACGATGCGAATCTTGCCTGGCTTCTGCGGGTTATATACTCCATGGTGAGGTATATACCATGCTGGTTGATTACTTAACTCCATCTCTGGGACCTTTTCAGCATCGCTCTCGCCATTATGTCCTTCATGAAAGCCAGGTAATCCTTTTGGTACTGCTCATCTCTCCTTAAACGCTTCTCTAGGGATCTGAGTCGATGCTCGGCACATGCTTTGTTATTTGGCAAATCTGGCCTCTCACCCTTAAAAGGCAATGGCATCTCATAGTGTCCATCTTGCGTTTGCTTAATGCCTTCATTCAATTTAGCCAAAAACCTTAAGTCTTCTTGTGACATGGAGATTTCCTCTTTATCCCTTTCAACAAAGTCCGACTCAAAACCTTCATTATCTCTGCTGGAGTGATCATCTCTTTTACCTTGTTCCTATGTACAAAACAGACTTCAGACTTGAGTTTGTGAGATGAATCACCAGCTGGAAGAACTTGCTTCATAATAATCCTGTGACTCACACCGATTTCATCTTGATAACTGTCATCATGGTTGTATCCAACGATACTCCAACCCAACACAGATCTTTGTGCAAATGGCTGATTCTCATTGCCACTGATAACATCTCTGGGAAGTAAGGCTTGAGGACAGTTGTATCCTATTAACAAACCTACTTCACAGTCAAGTGCAGGAGCCATTACATCTGCCAGATGTTCTAGATGAGGCCAGTTCCTTGCGGTTTCACATGTGGGTATATGAGATCTATTTGCAGGTATATAGTCTCTAGTGTAAGTTGTTGGAAGTTTTATTTTCACTTCAGACTGGAAGCCTCTTACTTGTAGTCCATTCAATTTGTGACTGAACACAACCTTCGTTTTGGATGTTATTGTAGAAATCTTGAGTTTGACAGGCTCTTTCCTGATATCAAGCGCCTCAGCTGTGTCCTTTAGAATGAAAGTAGTGTCGCTCTGAGTATCAAGCAAGGCATACACTAAAATCTCCTTCCTTGGTTCAGCTGTTGTTGAGACATAAACTGGGATGATCGATGAGGTATGAGTGCCGTTCCTTTCTTGAACTACTCTGTTTGAAGTCACAGGCTTAGACTCTTGTACCTTATGTGATTCGGCTGTTCTATCTGCAGATCCGTGATTGACCTTGAACTGATCTTGACTGGTTTTAGATCTTTGTACTGGGAATTTATTTACACGGTCCTGATGTAGGCTTGTTGGGTGACACTTCTCACATTTTTCACACACGCTCCTAGAGGTGCAGCTTCTGGAGTTATGACCAGTCTTAAGACAGCCAAAGCACAACTTCTCAGACTGTACAAACTTCAATCTTTCTTCAATCGGTCTTTCCATAATCTTACGACACTTATGAAGAGTATGGCCATATCTCTTACAAAAGACACACATAAAGCTAGTCCTTTCCTCGTTGGAACTAGTGGTGAATGTCTTGGCAGTTGAGTTGCGATTCCGCTGGAACTTATGATCTTGATCTGTTTGCTTGTACCTTTCTTGCTCTGCTGGCTTTATTGCTTGCAGTGACGTGATAGGATTGCATGCAATTCGAGCTTCCTTGTTGAGAAATTCAACAAAGTACTTGAACCGGGAACGCTTTGTATTCGCCTTGAAACTTGGTGACTGCTCTATTCCAACGTGAACTCAACCAGTCTGGCAATTTGGCTGATATTCTCTGATTTTCAACACAGTCATTCAAAGCTTGTAAACCTTGAACATAAGGCATGGCTGACTCAACACTGCTTAGAAATCGACAAATTCCTGGAGATCTTTGCTGTCTTTGGTAGCAATCTTGTGCCAAGACTGTATTTTGTCACGATAAGATTTGCCAACTACTTTAACGGATTGCCGAACCGGTCGTCAAGGATGTTCCAGGCTGCCGTGTAAGCTATTTCTGTTCCAGCCACAAAATGTCCTCAATAGCTCTCTTGGCTGGACCAACTACATACTTTGAAAGTAGAGCTTCTCTTGAGGTGGCAAGTTCTTGCGGTCAATTAATGTCTGGAAGGACAGCTTCCAGTCATTATACTTTAGGGGATCTCCAGAGAAAACAACAGGTTCTGGAATTGGGATCCTGTTGGCTGTAATCGCTTCAGCGAGTGCCTTCACAAGGTCATTAGAAGCTTGGGAGCAGGCAATGAAGGTGACTGAGAGATATGAGCTTGGGGAATTGGTAACCTTTGAGAGGAACAAGAGGGTTGGTTGAAAGAAGCAGTGTCTTGTACGAGCATGAACGGCTTTGAGAGAGAAAAAGGAATGCTTGGTTGAAAAACATAATCTTCTTGTCTTTGTTGAAGAAGAGGAGCAGAACGCTGCTCTCCTCATCACCTTTGATGCTTTCAGCATAAACCTGCAGCCTTGCTTGTGCTGCGTTATGTCTTTTAGTTCCTCCAACTGCTCCACTTCCTTTTTCCTTTCTTCCAGCTTTATTTTCCTAACAGTGCTTTCCGAAATAAATTGAGCCCTTTTCCTTGCATTCTCCGCTTCGGTTTCTCTTTCTTGAGCTTCTCTTTCTGCTGTTAACCTTTCATCCTCTGCCTCCAGTTTCCTAATTTCCTCTTCATGTTGATGTTGTGTCTTCATTATTTTAATCACTTCTTGTGTAGCCGCTACTTCAGCTGCTGCTTGTCTTTTCTGCAGAGAATCACTATAAGATTGACTGGACATCTTGGAAACAGACCTTGACTTACTGGAGGTTGCTGAGATGATGCTGGACACCGTGGCTTCAAACACTGAATCTGAATCAGGCCAGGGAATCTCCTTTGGATTACCATTGAGAAAGCTCTGAGACTTCTCATTTGCAGTGCTAGTAATGGCAAGACAAGTGTCATTTTTCCTTCGGATTTCAGGTTCCGGGCTCGTGATGCTTCTTATATCGCCATAAATATGGTCGACTCAGACTGAATGGCATTAATGGTGCTCACAACTTCACAAATCAATTCTGCATCATCATTGTTCTTAATGGCTCTTTTCAAACCATTGATGTGATATTTCCACCTTCTATACTTCTGATCAAAGCTTCTTTTCAGATCATTTAGTCTAGCGCCTTGCAGTGTTTTACCCTTCTCGGTAAGTGTGCGTGTCGCTGACTTCTTCTAATATCTGGGAGCTGTGAATTATCTGCGCCAACCTGAGGTTGTTGCACTTGTGCAGCCACTTCAACTTGTTCAGTTATATCATCCTGCTGTGGTGGATAACATGCTCTGCATCGCCTCACGCCTTGTGCAGTAGGGTATGTAGAGCTGACATCTTTGGTAGGCAGCAATGTTTTTTCACTTGTGTATGACATACTAGACCTGTGTTGCACTGTAATGTGAATATTCAAAGAGCTCAAAATAAATCTAAAGTTTAGTGTAAAGCTATTATCTCAGCTAGACTTATGTGATCCAATCATGTAAATGATAAAAATTGCAGAACTGTCAAGTAACAAAAGTATGAACTTGTAACTTGTAAAATGTGAATATCAACACGCTTAAATTATAAAGTATGCAAAACACTTGAATATAACAGAAAATTCTAATTTCAGTCTTATTCAATAGTAGCACAATTGCCCATCGGTTTAGTCTCTTTAGTTTCTTAATAAGCCAAACGATAATAGAAAAATGTCCAACTTTATCTTAGAATGAGGATGATGGAAATACCAGAGCAATTGAAACTTCAGCGACAGTTCACAAGACCTTGTGCTGCTTCCAAGTCACTAACTTCAAAAGTGCTTGCTTGTTCAGCCTTTACTTGCCCACTGGCTGCTTCAGTCAATCAATTGCGATATTTTCATGTTGTACTTCCTCATTCAACACGTGGTGCCTCTTGATTGCCGTCTTCCTCGCGCAGCTTTACTATCAGATGCTGTTGGCCTTCACCGACGCAGAAAGTGTTCTACTGTACCGCTCTTAGTCACAACACGAAGGCTTAGGTTCTTTTAACTGATGTTTAATGCTCTCTGACTCAGACATCAACATCAACACCGTAGAACTGAGCAAAAAAGATGAATATACAACAAAAACATGTCATACAGTCAGTTACATGGAAAACCTACATGACTTTAAACTCATACATAAACAGAAAATACATACCACTTTTGCCTGCTTGTGAGCTAAGAGAGGGGGTTACATCTTGAAGCTTCTTGACTGCACAACTTATGATCATAAAGAGAAATACTTTAAACCTACGATGATTACATCGTTTTATATGATCAGCAGAATTGCTCTGTAAAACTCCGACCGCAGTTCTGACTCAAACAGGAAGTGACATACAAAGACACGATGGGAGCAAAATAAAATATACCCAAAAACTCTTAGAAAGAATAATTATTGCTCAAATATACAACAGTTGAGTATATAAATCACAATAAGCATTATAAAATAGTTGAAATATAAAAATATACAGATTAAACTGATTAAAAGTTACTGAAATAAATGAGTGTTTAGGTACACAAGCGCCATCTAGTGGAAATAAACATTATAGACACCCAAAACTTTGTGACAGCAAACACACTGTAGTTACTCCAAGCATCCAGAAGGTGCTGTCTCCCACATCCACATCCCAAATGTGTGTCCCTGAGGAATAGCCCACAGAGCCCAGAACGCAGGGAAACCTATCAAATCTCTCCGGGTTTGCAGGAAGCTGCTTCCTCTGCGTGCCAGCCACCCCTTCCTCTTCAAGCTCATCTTTGTCCCTCAAGCTTGTCAGATCTTCAGACAGTATCAGTTGAGAGTTAGCGGTGTTGGGATCGAGCACCACAGGAGCTAAAAAAAGAGAGATGTTGCTTCATTAATATAATCAATCGATGATACTTAGGAAAACAAATTACAAAAACTTGTCTGACAAATCAGTCATGTGATCCAACATGACTGATTTGTCAGACAAGTAAATATAGCTCATGACTGTATATATAATTAATTAAATTATATTTGTGTGTCAATGTCAATTTTTATAAACATCAGATAATTGTACTTTTTACACAACACAAGATTAGTTAATGTTATAGAATGTCATTCTATAACATTAAAGAATTTTCTTCTTTTTTTTAACTTAAAAATAACAATTAAGATTCAAGGTGTAAGGAAAATATGTTATTAATAATTAAAACAACTTTTTCTGTAAATGATAGATAATACAAAGAGTACATTTTAACATGTTTTAAACTCTTTATTTTTTTCTATAACCTGACAACCATAAGATGTAGCAAATAACTGCTTGCTTGTTTCACAGGAGAAAAGCTTTATATTGTCCATGAAAAAGGTGTCTGAATGTTTTATAAATCAACTCACAGTAACTTATTTCGGTAAGTCTTATTTTTGACCACACTGTGAACTTCAAATTGCCCAGGTATTGTGCGGTATTAATAAGCCCCCCTTCAACTGGGTCTGATACTGGATCCTGGTTCACGTCCAGGGCTCTGCAAGCACATTCAGAGGTCACATTTAGCAATGTCTACCGCTTAACTTCAATAGGAGAACAAAAAGGTAAAAAAGAAAGCCTGCTCACCTCTTCATCATGTCCTTGAATTTCTATTGAAAATGTAGGAAAGGTTAAAGAACCTTTAAAATCATGCAGTGGGAGAGCGGAGTGAACGATAAAAGACAAGCAGAGAAGAAATAATAAAGGACTAACCTGAAGGAACGGGATATCCCCACTATCCAAATTATCTCTCAATTCTGTTATCAGTTTGCACAGAGATGCTAATTCATCATTCATCTTCTTAACTTTGTCTTTCATGAGCTGTGTTTTCTGTGTGTTTTCCTCTTTCAGTGCAGCAAGCATTGCTTTTTCTTCATCATACAGAAGCTGGTGAAGATGCCTAAAGTTCTCCCTGATGACATTCTCTGTGTGCCGGGCCTGGTGCTAAACACCAAACACACACACAAAAATGTTATATGTCACAGAATTTTCCTTAACAACAATAATAATTATAAAAATTAGACTCAGGCTCCTAATAAATCAAACTTACACATATGTGCTCAGCCTGGTGATTATAATCATATCTGGCATTTTGTATCATCTTCTCTTTTCTAGTCAAGAGACTAAGTTCCCTCCGAAAAGGCCTCTAAAATTAAGTCAACAAAAGTTTGTTTATCCGAATATTAAATATAGAAAAATGGATTAAGATTTACCATCATCTACACGTACCTTTCGTTCCTCAGCGAGCTCACGGACAGGACGGAACGTGTGTGTTTTGTGTTCGAGTGACTCTCTGCAAACCAAGCACACGAGCTGTTCATCATGCAGACAAAACAGACTCAATCTCTCCCGGTGAATCTCACACAGCTCCTCTAAAGGGCCTCGGGAATACAGGAAAGTTTGGCTTAAGTTTCTCAGAGCCAGGTTGAAGGGAGGGTTTTTGGCGGATCTTTTTCTGCACAGCGGACATTCTCTTGACCCTTTAGCCGTCCAGTACTGTTGGGTACAGACTCTGCACAGACTGTGGCCGCACCCAAGCAACACGGGATCTTTGAAAATGTCGCAACAAACAGGGCACGTAAAATCCGCTTCAGTAAAGGGACGTTTCGACGCCATCTCTGCGAATGATTCGCAAAAACCGTCAGTTCTTTTTGATTTCCGGCTTGCCTTGTTTTCACTGGTAGAGGGCGCAATGACACATCTTCTGAAATAAGAACTTTATGGAATCTCCTGTCCTGATCAAAACAGACGAAGAAGAAGCAGAAACAAGCAATAGCATATGAAACATGCCCACTTTCAGGTGATGCTGAAAAAAATAATTCCTCTTTAAAGGTAAAAGTCTTTCTTGGTAAATGTAGGATTCAACCTGAGGCTAGAAACGAAAGTTACAATCACTTTATCTTTCAACATTATCAGTGGCAAAGGGAAAGATTCTCAAAGCCTTTAGAGCAGGCAAAGTTGTTTATTAAGTTACATGTTTAATACAGAATGTATAATGGAACAACGTGCTGTATAGACAAACTTAGCAATAACAAATCCCAGATCAAGTTACCTTTCCTTGCATTTTTAAAATTGAGTGGGACACAAAAACCAAAACTGCCAGGAAACCAAAAGATGGCAAACGGGTGGTGATCAAGAGAGGAAGACGTACATTATCATATTCTCCTCAATGCATGTTTAAGCAATAGTACCAAGATCAGGCCCCCAAGATCCACTTTCATGCAGAGTTTTGATCCAACCCTAATAAAACACACCTGAACAAGCTAATCAAGGTTTCCAAAGGTACAGGCAGGTGAGTTTGATCAAGGTTGGAGCTAAACTGCCTGAAAGTGGACATCGAGGGCCAGAGTTGAGAACCTCTGACCTTAACAGTTCACCCCCATTCAGTTCAGTTTAAGCTGTCACACTAGTAGATAATAGTATGTAGTGGAAAGTGCATGTGTCCTGTGAAGCAAATGATATGGTCATTGTGCCTGCAGTGTCCCAACAATCCTCAAACAGCATATTGAGCAATCCTTTCACTGGATAGGCAATAGTATATTGTGATAAAGAAGGCCATTGTGCCATGATTCACATCCATACCTTTAAAGGGATTTCTGAAGTACTAGAGCAGTAAAGAGTTCTACCCATATTCGCTCAGCCCTACATTACAGCGTCACATTGTACAATCGACAGGAAGAATAATGCAACAATTAGTTTCAAATTTCATTTTAATTTCAGATCGGTGTAAAACAAACAGGGGTGCACATCACAATACATCATTCATGGACTGAAATATTGATCATATCCTTCCAAAGGAGAAAATATAACAAGATGTGGTTTTTGTACAGTTCTTGCATTATCAGTCCATGTGTATTGAAAGAAACTGGTGGGATCTGATTCCACATGAAAGAAAAGAAAATGTTATTTTGTCCTTAACATGCTCTGAATCCAGCATGTTAGAGCAGCAGTCAGTAAAATGACCAACAGATGAAATAAATGTGCATACGTCATCTAACATTATCTAGCTATGCATTTAGAGCGCTGAAAGACAAAATAGTTTTGTTCCCTTTAGTTTGGAAAAGAAATATTCATGTCAGCCTGACAAATAAGTACTTTAACTTTATATACAAAACAACCTGAACCTCAGGTTTTAAACATTTTGGAGCCAGTGTACACACAAATTATCAACTCAAAAATGTCCCATTATTGCACATGTAATTTATATCTATTCATCCCCCCTCCCCCATCTTTGTACTTACTGAGCAATTCATTTACAAGCAGTTGTAAATGCAATTCATTTAAAAGCAATACATTTACATTTAATATGTAATCAGTACACTCAGTGACAAGGCATGTATGAGGCTTTGCTGTGAAACTACATTGTGGGCTGATGCAAAGCACCAGCTCTGTAAGAATAAAGACCGCAGATCAGCCACAGATCGCAGAATTTACCACTACACCTTTATCATTATCAATAAGCTGCATTCTTATCTGTAAAATGCGGTTCTTTTCATGACACTCCATAATGTACATACTGTAGGTGACATAAATGATTTGTATACAGTACAAAAAACTATACAGTATGTGACATTCTGTAAAAAATGATCATATATACACACTGCAAAGTTTTGGGAGTGACAACTATATAAATGTGGGAGTGAATCCCCTTAAATTATCGTTCTGTGTGTGTACAGAAAACAGGCGTCAGTCCCAAGACTGCTCTAGTAATAATAATCATGAATAATGTTTATGTCATGATAATGTTTTAGCATCTCATCTCTCTGCTATAAACATGAAACATAGATGCCAACAGTTTAAACTGTTTGGTGTCAAATATTTGAAAACAAAAGAGGAGTGTATCTATATTTAGCTGCAGTGTGTATGTGGCCAATGTGAAGAGGAATGATCCAGATCTTGTGCTGAGCTGGTGACTGAGATCATATGATCTTAAGTTCCATTGATAATGTTAAACGAAATGTTCTCACAAGTAATCACTGTGTTTCATCATAACCTAAGAGGACATTGATGGAGTTAATCTTTGGGATTGTATTGGTCATCCTCTAGTCTTGTACGGCTCTTTGGATACTGTGGATATTGCGGCTCTGTCAGAGTTCTTGATCTTCTGCCATTTTAAATAAAGCTTTATTAAAGTTTCTGAGTGGTACTGTGGCCCAGCTCACAGATCGCAGTCCAGTGTGGCAGCTGTAGTTTATTTAGAGGCTTGGATCTGTAGTCTTCTACAAAGATACTGAAACCTTCGAAACACAGCTCCTGCACTGTCCTCATGGTGAATTATCCCATGGCCTCTTTATTCACACTTCTCATCCGTTCTTCTCTCACGCATCTGTGGATTTTTCTGCGGTCAGCTGCTCGCGGTCTGACACGTCATCGTCTTTGGGTGGCCGTGCCCGATCGAAGAAGCCGCACTGAAGAAGGAGAGCAGGTGGGACGAGGCGGGTGGGAAAAAAAGAAGAAAAAAAGATGAGAATCTGATCCCTGGGATAACATACTTGATTCCTTTCTTCCAATGTTTTGTCTGCTAAAACACTTGCACAGATGTGCTCTTAGAGGCTGAAAACAATAACCCATTTAAGACCAGAGATTCAGAGGACCACAATCAGTGGAGCTCAAGTAGATCTATTTATGATTGAACTGATATAATTCCCTTTAAAATTAGATACATAAACCTAAGATCATAGGCAATAATCAAAAGATTATAAGTATTCCTCAGCAGACATTACTGAAGAACTGAATGTATACATACACCTCTCTCACACACACACACACACACACACACACACACACACACACACACACACACACACACACACACACACACACACACACACACACACACACACACACACACACACACACACACACACACACACACACACACACAAGTACGCAAAACATTCTGCACTATTTCTAGATCACTAGTAAAAAATGTCAATTTAAATAAATATAGATACATTCATTTAATTTAAAATATATACTGTATACATTTTAATAAAACATTTTGATTTTGAAAAAACTCACGTCAACAATTTCACCACAAGAGGGGGCAATTACATTATATTCTTAGCAGGCTGCCTCACTTTTCAAATCCATAATATGTGACACTATCTATAAGATGTGCTTAACAGCCTCAGCTGCTCTAAAAAAAACCCTCTCAGCATTCCTCTTGTGCACCCGTGCACACTCGTCACTCTTCAGTGTGTTTAATGCATATGTGTCTGTTTGTACATGTTAGCCAATTAGGGCATGTCTCCTCCATAGGGACCCAATCAAGTGCCTGAGAACAGCCCTGTAGACAAAACACTGATAAAATCAAAAATGGCTCATTAATGCCTAACTGCAACAGCCCCCTTATCTGTTAATCTGATTTGCCAATTTTCATCAAGGTCTTCAAATGTTCCCCATACCTCTTTTCACATCACATCCTCCAACCCCCTTCTCCACTTCCTCCACCATACTATCTCTTACAGCCATCTTTCTCTACCCCCTGTAGTTCCTTTGTTTTGCTATTTCACTGAAGCAGAGACGCAGTTACAGACGGATTTTGCTGTTCATGAAGGCTAATGCCAACATACACATGAAACACTTTGAAAAGCATGTATTTCCTTTCTCAACCAGGATTAGCAGAAAAACCAAAATCAATTGAAATTGTGCCAGTCTACTTTTTGTGAAGTCAGACTATCAAACCTAGATAATGTGATTGTAGCTCAGCTTCATCCTGCATGTGCTACAAACAATAGCATGCATCATTCTACAACAGACATCTGCGTTCTGAGCTTTCACAGAATCATGCACAATATGTATTTAATCCTCCATATTTTTCATCAATTTGTGTCAAATACTTGGACAGACAGATGACTAAATGAAAAAGCAAAAAGTTGGGGTTGGTAAGATTTTTAAAAATGTTTTTGAAAGTCTCGTATGCTTATTTGATAAACCCCCCTAGCAAAAATAATAATATTGTGGGATGTTATTATAACTTAAAATAACTCTTTTCTATATTAATCTATTTTTTTAATTTATTCCTGTAATGGCAAAGCTGAGTCTTCAGTGTCACATGACCCATCAGAAATAATTCTAATATGCTGATAATATGCTCAAGAAACATTTGTTGAAAACATTTGTGTTACTTAATATTTTTGTGGTATATATTTTCAGGAATCTTAGATCAACAAAGTTCAAAAGAACAGCATTAAAAATGTTGGTAACACTTTAGAATGGGGAATACATATTCACTATTAACTTCAAATTTAGCTTCAGTAAACTCCTAATTTACATTAATAGTTAGTAAGGTAGTTTTTGCACCGTTTAAGTTCAGGTATTGGGTAGGTAAGATTAACGGATGTATGTTCACCATCACTTTTGATCAATTTAATGTCCTTGCTGAATAAAAGTATTATCAAAACATCAACAAAACGTCTGACTGATGATTACTGTATTCACAACAGCATCATGTGTAGAGCCAGAAGTATAAGACTGTGTGTGTGTGTGTGTGTGTGTGTGTGTGTGTGTGTGTGTGTTTGTTATGGCCACAACCTACCTTCCACATTGCTAGGCTAAGCATAGCCAGCACCAGCAGTCCCAGCAGTATAGCCAAAATTATTACCCACAGGGGAATGGCAAAGGAAACGTCAGGAATGGCCCACACCACAAATGTGCCGATCTTAAAAACACAAGCGCACAAACAGAGGTCATTAATATTTTACCACCCACTGATGTAGCAATGATATTAGCACACATAAATCAGCTCGGCAGCTTCCTTTCCCTTATCATCTCTCTCATTTCTTTGTCTCTTTTTAAACTAAATGTAACAGAAGCTCCTTAAGAATGTTTTGTGTATTCTTATTATTTAATTATCTTCCTTTTTGACAGTTTTATACAGTACACACAGAAGTAGAGGTGTTATGATTTGATTATAGCACTCAGCTAAGAAGCCCAAATGTAGTTAATACACAGAAAGAGCCATACAAACAAGTACTGTGGCAGTAAGTGTTCAGTGATTGTATCGTAAGTGTTAGTGATACCATGGTACATTAATACATGCATTTCAATGTTCTTCGTTTTAGAATAACTTAGATATTTTATTTGGGGGTGGGGGCTGTCAGTAGCTGTAGCCTAGGGGTAGCACTTTGGGGACGGTAAGATAAAAGCATTAAAGCAAAGATGTCTTTGAATTTAATTGATCAAACATTCAGTAAAACACTAACGATGCAAAATATTATTACAATTTTAAATAATTGTTTTCTATTTGAATAAATAATATAATTCATATAATAATAATATATTAATATCATTTCAAATGTAATTAATTAATTACTCCAGTTTTCAGTGTCAAAGCATGATACTTGTCTTTAATGAATAAGAATGTTCAAAAGAACAGCATTTACTTAAAATATAAATATTTTTTGATAAATTTTGATCGGTTTCATGCATCCTAGCTGAATAATTTATAAAATTATAGTGATCCCAAACTTTGAATGGTAGTGTGTACTATGATCTTGGTGCTCTTTTGGAAACTGAGAGTTTGAATCTGGCTTGCAACATTTCCTGATTTTGCTCCTGATAACTTTTTATCATATCTATACTCTCTTCTAAATAGGAATAACTGACAGAGGACAAAAATAGGAATGTTAGAGACTCCCATGCTTCAAGCTACTTCGTAAATGTCCTTCCTTATCAAAGCTAAACAAACTGAGCACATTGCCGTTTAGTCTAACTTAGCCCTTAGTTGAGAATCTTTGCTGTAATCCACACGTTCTCCTGTTCCTTTGTTGTTTTCTACACTCTTTAACCTGCACCCACACAAACACACTATATTACTCACTGATTTGCTCTGGTGTGGCAGTGTATCAGCTTTGATCCGATAAGGCATGGCCGTCACATGAAAGGACACTGTGGAGTTTAGCGTGTAGTGGTCATTCCGTCTCTGCCAGAGGAAAGCAATGGATTAGCATAAATACAACACACATGGAAACATCTCAGAGCGCGCGGGACCGAGGCTGGCCCCTCGCCGAAGAGGAAAATGTCAGATTAACATTAACAGAACGCACATGGCGGGTGTCTGACAGGGCACTGAGTTGTAATGGCTTCAGTATGGATGAGGCTTAACGAGACGCAGTGGTCAAAAGAGCAGCAAAACAAAAACTTAAAGCACTTCCTTCAAACTGCGATCACTCACACAGACACACACACACACACACACACACACACACGCAAAGAGCACTACTGTCCTGCAGACACACCAGCGTACGTGCTCTCATAAAAGTGTCTGGTTTCTGTGGACGTTCCTCTGAAGATGAGATGAAAGCATTTTGTTCTGACGATGTCAGGGTTTATGGCGTCACATAACTGTCTAGGTGTCTAACTAGACTGGTGATGTCATGTCCTCTGACACTAGCCTAACATCTGAGGTTTAGAGAAGAAGGGTGGCCATGCACACCATGCTGAAGGGATAGTTTAATTCTGTCATTATTTACTTATCCTCATGGTGCTCCAAACCCGTACATGTTTCTTTCTTTGGAATGAAATGACTTCGGTACCAAGTCGGCACTGAAATTAAAAAAATGTGATGATAACAGCATTTCCCTCCAGCATTTTGAGCACTTTTGAACGGATTCTTAAATCACCTCTGATTGGCCATTGTATTCACACACTCAACATGTCTGTGATTAGTTACAACGCCACAAATTTGCCGATCATCACCTGATCAACTTATTCAAAAAAATGCTGTAAACAGTCATCTTTGACGCCCTTCACAGAGCGCTTACACAGATACACACGGACTGTGTGAAAGCAGGCATCGATCAGCGGCTATATTAGGGATCCGCTGACAGACGCCTGCTTTCAAACGCTCCTGTGTGCCAATCACAGACATATATGTGACCATGATAGCAAAATGAGTCGCAATAAGCATACAAATAATCGGACAAAAAATGACTGAGCTACACCTGTTTGAAGTCGATATAGTCAGCAAAGTCAATTTTTTAGAAAAATCGAGTTCACCAAATCACCAAAATAACAACAAATTTGACACACATTAAGTCAAAACCAAATATCTACAAGAAAATGATATCTTTTATATTACATTATTATTTTTTATGTATTATTTGTCCATGATACCACAATTGTTTGATTAACATTATTGAAACAGACAGCCTATATATTATGACCTACTGTAACGCTCGGATCTAAAATGAGGTCACACATCAGATGTTTTTCCCCAACAGTTAACCAAACATTCACATAAGACATAATAGACAATATTTGCGTGAATACGCAAAAGATATTTTGAAAAACTGTAATTCTGTGTATATGTACAGTCCCTGACAAAAGTCGTGTCGCTTATGTATTTTGTAGAAACACCTGCTATTAACCTGACTTTTAATTCATCAATTGGTGTTAGAAATAGCTCATATGAAAAGCTAAAACCCTCCCAAATGACGTTTAATGCACTGAAATAAATTAGTTTCACTGAAAAAAGATTTATCATTTAATCAAGACAGAAAGGTCAAATTTTGAACAAATTTACTGCAAATACTAAAATATGTCAGCAAATTAAGTAGTGGTGCTGTGAGATCCAAATTTAATATCTTGTATGACTTCCATGAGCTTGAAGGTCTGCATCCATGCGGTTTGGCAAGGATTCATACAATTTATTGATGAAGTCATCAGAAATAGCAAAGAAAGCAGTCTTGCATGCCTCCCAAAGTTCATCAATATTCTTTGGTTTTGTCTTCCATGCTTCCTCTTTCATCCTACCCCACATATGCTCAATGATGTTCATGTCTGGTGACTGGGCTGGCCAATCCTGGAGCATCTTGATCTTCTTTGCCTTGAGGAACTTTGATCTGGAGATGGAAGTATGCGATGGAGCACCATCTTGGTGCAGAATTTGGCCTCTTTTATGGTTGGGAATATAAGAGGTAGCTAAGATTTCTTGGTATTTTAGACTATTGATGTTATCTTCCACCCTGCAGATCTCTCGACACCCCCATACTGGATGTAACCCCAGACCATGACTTTTCCGCCACCAAACTTCACTGTTTTCTGGGTGAATCTTGGATCCATGCGGGCTCCAGTAGGTCTCCTGCAATATTTGCAGCGACTGTGGTGTAATTCAACAGAAGATTAATCTGAAAAATCCACCTTCTGCCACTTTTCCAGCGTCCATCCTTTTAGCAGTCTGTGGGCTTTGGCAAATGCCACACGGTTTTTCAATTGTCTTTTGTTTAGTGCTGGCTTCTGGGCACTGATTCGACCATGGAGGCCATTTCGAGACAGAATCCGACAAACTGTTCTGGTTGACACAGGGACTTCAGGTGACCAGGTCTCGTGGAGCTCTGCTGCAGTGGAAAATGGGCTGGCCTTGGATTTTCGAGCCAACAAACGGTCCTCTCGAGCAGTTGTGTTGCAGGGTCTGCCTGACCTGGGCTTGTCAAAAACGTCTCCAGTCTCTTCAAATCTTTTTTTTATCCACTGTACTTGACGCTGAGACACATTGAAGGTGTCTGCCACATCAGCAGTGGATCTGGTCTTCAGCCTCTTGATAATCAAAACTTTAGTCTCAGGGTGAATCTTAGGCATGTTTGCAGAGGTCTAGTTGTTGATGTGAAGAGGTTGCAGTTGATGTGAAGGTCTAGTGAACTGGGGTTCTTTTTATACACACCAGAGACCTAAATGATCCATTATTAGTCACGGGTGAAGCTCATATGACAAGGCGACAACACTTATGTCTCTGCAAAAATGGACTCAATGGGCTGTGAATATTAGAATATTTTTTGACAGTTTCATTTTGCACTGAAACATTATTACAATATCTGTTGGGATTAAAATGAGCCATTTCTTGTAAAAAAATCTTGATAAGAAATATATTTCAGCGGCACTTCAGTTCAATTTGTACACAAGCGACTTTTGTCAGGGACTGTATACCGGTATTGCACACTGTCTGAGGTGTCTTTGTGCGCACATGTCAGATCTGTCAGTCAGCGAGATCGTTTTCATGGACAAAAGAAAGGTACTCCTCTCAGGAAACATATAAATAAAGATACTTTTAGAGCTTTAATTTCTTTCTGGAGCATTGGAGGGCTTAATAAACAAATTTTTGTGACTGTAGCTCGAAATTCTCCTGTGCGCATTTCGACTCCTTTTGCCAGCACGGATCACAAATGTTGAGTGCATGAACACAATGGCCAATCAAGGGTTTAAGAATCTGTGCAACTGTGCTCAAAATGCTGGAGGGAAATGCTGGTATTGTCACAATTTTTAAATTTCAGTACCGACTTGATACCGAAGTCGGTACCCATGACAACACTATGTTGTTCATTTGCATAAAAGCTAAACTCTGCTCAACTTTGTTGCATAAGCCACGGTCTCTCATGTCACTTCAAACAGTCAATGCTCATTGAAAATTAATCACTGCTGGTAAGTTTGTTGCTGCAAATCAGTCAGTGTAAACGCAGCTTAATAGGAGCCTTTGATCATACAGTGATTTAAGAAGTGAAAATCACCAGCTGGACTTTACAGGGATACCGTGAAGATAACATCTAAAAACACTGCGACAGTTTGTGAATGTTTATACACTACAGTAGATTCCATGGCGCATCCTTCTCTGTGATTACATACACTGTGTCCCTGCTAAAAAAAGACCGGCAGATGTTGTGCTTTGGATGCTGGTTTTCCAAGCAGGTTTCTTAAAGGGACAGTTCACCCAAAAATGAAAATTCTGTCATAATTTACCCTCATATCATTCCAAAATGTATGCTTTTTTTGTCAATATGCATTGAAAGTATATGGGGTTCAATGTTGTTTTGGTCCCACTGACTTTCATTGTTTTAATTTTAATTTTTATATAAAGATATTTTGAAGAATGTTGACAAGCAACATTAGAGCCCAGTGACTTTAATTCTACTATATGTTCAAAAAGAAAAAGACATCTCTCAAAATAAATATTTTTTTTACGCCACAGAAGGAAGTCATACATTTTTAGAACAACAGGAGGGTAAGTAAATGATGAAATTTCATTTTTAATGGACTATTCCTTTAAATATGTGTATGTATACTATCTTTCCCCTACGAGAGTTTTTTATCTTGCTGTTTATTTTATTTTTTGCTAATAAAATTCCTTTAACTATGTTAACCAACAACACCTCCTTGGTCATAGAAGTACCTGTAAGAAGGTGTGAGCCCAGAGACGAGATCTGAACTTGATCACTGCGCTTTGCCCTCGATCCAAACGATCCACGACACACTCCACCATTAGGCAGTTGATATTAGAGCAGTTCTAGAGGAAAAGTAGAGAAGATCTTTCACATTAATAGTCTCTTCCTGTTTGTGTAGGAATTATGTACTGTGACCCCAACAGGTTGAGACCACATTCAAAATCTGGGATTCAACATAAAAATAAAACCTGGAAATAAACTTCCCAGGTTTTAGGATTTTGAAACATTTAGACTTAAAATTAAACATTTTTCAATTGACCATTTCTGATGATAATACAATTTGTTATAAAAACAGTGTCAAATGAGAAAAATTTTCACCTCATTGTACCTCTGCAGATGTCCTGTATGTTTTAAAAGCCTCACACTTAATTTTGGGTGATTTTAGTGGTGACATATAAAGAGTTGAGTGATGGTGTGTATGTATGTTGTATCAATGCAATCTGTTTGTGTATGTGCATAGGACATGACCTCTGCCCTGCCTTATCACATTGCCTAAGGTGCGATGGACTGAGATGATCAGAACCACCTGGTCGCCACGCACACGCACGCACACGCACGCACACACACGCACACGAACACACACACACACTAAAGAGACACTTCGAGAGAGCAAGACAATAAGCATAAAATAAATGACCTGTTATGAGATTTACAGGCGAACTCTCCCTTTGAGGTCAACACAGGTCCCCATAACACATGTCAAGTTCAACATAAGAATCTATTCGTCACATCTTTGAGATTGTTCCCACAGGTCGTGGAGCCATGTGCTTCAGGTGGTTTGTGAGAGTGTCTGTGGTGTATGTGTGTACCAGTGTCTTGCTGCTGTAGCTCTGGGCTGTAGAAACAGATCGTCTATGGCGAGTCGGACCGCTGCTGTTCCTCAGAAAGCCCAGTAATTCTGGAGTGTCCTGAAGAGTGGAGGTCTAAGCATGCAAGAGAAAGACAGAGGAACTGAAAAATGTATATAAGATGCAACATGATGTGTGTAGGAAATAACAGTTACATTCATAAAGCAATTTTAGTATTATTTATATCTTATTCATATTTTGAATTAGCTATTATTTTTATATTTTCAGTCTTCACTTTCATTTTAGTTTAAAATAATATATTTTTATATTTAGTTTTAATTAATTAATTTGTGCCAAATCAAAGGTGTGTGTGAAGCAGACCCTGCAAATGAGGCTAGGAAGATAATGAGCTTTAATTTAAATTAAATTATATTTCATTTAAATAAAATTGCATTTATTTTCCAGTTTTAGTTTAAGTAATTTTAGCACTTCAACTGAAACTTCACTGAATTAAGTTTTCACCTAATATTTATGTTTTATATTATTTCAGTTTTTATTTCAAATACTGTTATTTTAAATAGTTTTAGTTAACAATAACAACACTGTCATAAAGTCAGCATTTGGGATTGTCAATTTTATTTACTAACAGGCATGAAATCTCAAATCAAGAGCAACTTACAAACTTTTTGATGCCAAATACATGAAATTATATGATAAAAATGAAATGAATACATTTTAAAATATAGCAGCGATATAATAATTATACATGAATTTATATAATACAGTTCTAAAAAGCTGGCATTAATAAGCAAATTAAAGATTTTGGGAAAAATATTCTCTCTGTATTAACTTTTGTCATGTTATCTGTAATAATTTGTGCAATGTTCAACCTGAAGCAAATATTTTCAATTTAATTGAACTTTATTTATATACCGAAATAAATATTGTTCAAAAGCTGTTTTCAGCACTGAATGATTTATGAATGTCACAAGGAAGAAGAGATAAACACTTGTTAAATAGTTTCTTCTATTTCTTTTATTTTATCCACTTACAGTTAGTATTTTAAGTAAAAAAAATAAGTCACTGTTGTGAATGTGGTCAGAGAGGCAGACACAGAGTTCCAGGCCAAAACTCTGGTTAAGCATAATTCTCTCCTCTAAAGTTCTTAGGAAAAGATCTCTAATATCAGTCCAGGTGGTTAAAATTCTGAACTCAGCATGAACGCAGATCAGTTACAAGGCACAGAGACTTCACAAGGACGTTGTGACGCTTCATAATGACTGCACGTGAAATCTGAAGAGCAGTAATGAAGTCCAGTCAAGAGACCAGAGGGGTCAGAATTAGTCCAACACTCTCTGATCAAAAACAAGCAGGCCTCAGCAGTCACAGTTTTACATTTATTTGAGGCTCATTAGTAAAAGCACGGAAACCTGAGATTTATGACAGCTAAGGACACAGGCATAAGAGAGATTTGAGACGCAGATGGAGAAAGAAACAATCATTTAAGTAACTGGCTCTGTGTATGAGGAAAGATCTTGTCAGGGGGCCGACTTCACTGAAGCTGTGTTAAAAAATGTGGATGTGGACTCCTTCTTCTGAAGCTGGTTCTCTTTAGAAAGGACACCCTCAGGGAGGAAAAACAGAGAAGGACAGAGCGATAAGAGTGAGTTTACCTCTAGCTCCAGTGGGTTGAGGGAGCCGTTGACGCTGCAGTGAACAGGTCCGTCAGTGATGATCTGAAGGGCATAGAGGAGGTGTTCCTCACGGTACTGACTGGGCCAGCCCACCTTCAACACAGTTCTGCTTATTGAACTTGGACCCTTATTATGTAACTGGGAAAAAGAAGAGAGAAATAAAAAGAGATTAGCAACAAACCAGCAATAAACCTAAACTCACCAAACTTAAAAATATACATTTAAATCTGTTAAAAATAATTCCAAGTTGTTCCCTTATAAACATTTATAGAGATGCACCAATACGAAAATTATGGCTAATACCGTTATATACTTGATATATTTCCAATTATTTTCATGTTATAGCCAACAACCGATAAATGGTTGATTAAATAATATTCATACTATGTTGTGTTAATTCATTAAAAGTGATTTTCAAGTGATCACTTCAAGTGATTTTAGGAATTACATTATAATGTACAGTATGAAAAATGTATGTTCATTTTGAGATCTACATATTACATTTAACAGTGTTATTAATTTATTATAGTTTGAGTGAGTGATAGAATCTTATTAAAAATGTAAAATGAAAGATGAACAATTAAGAACATTCACTTACAGAATGATTCTACAATGTTTCATCCAAAATACTACTTCCAAACTTTTACTATAGTGAAAAACTATGGTAAAATTTAATAAGGGGTGTTGTTGATTCCAAATACATTTAACATGAATCATCACATTTTTATTTAAAGGGTTACTTCAGCGATTTAGCATTAAGCTTTGTATCACTAGAAACCCGGTTCCCGAGTCAGAGAAATCTGACTCCTGCTGCGTTTGTCCCGTGACTGTCGTTCGGCTCACTCACACTTTATTGACGTTCAGATATTTACTGTAGTGTGTGTTTTCTAAATTAAAGCTGCAGTCCATAACTTTTTGGGGTTAAAAACTATCCAAAATCTATTTTTGAGCAAGTACATAACCAGCCAGTGTTCAAAACTATCGGCTTACCTTAGCTCTATTTACAATGGTAAGCTTGTAATAATGTTTTTAATTCCAGTGGTACTGGTGGATTTCCGCGGAAGATTCGAGCATATCTTTGCATCATTGCGTCACATCTGTACACATAAAGAAGGTGTACCATCTAGTAGGCTATATCGCGTGTGAGGATGTTGGCGGTGGAGATTTATAGTCTTTTCTCACAGTGCTTGATATAATTCAACTTATCAATTTGATAGCGGATCCAGAAAGGTTGAAACCTCATTCAGTGACAGTGACACCTGGAGATTCGCCCGTTGTAAAATGCAAAAGACTTCGGACTTTCAGATTGGCTACAGAAAAAATAGAGACTTCAACCGAGCCAAAACAAGGATAAAAAGAGCTTTTGAAAGGTGGCTTCAAAAGCCCGTTATGAAAGGGGGTCAAAACGGATGCAGACAGTTTTTTTTCTGCTGGACAGGTCAGACAATGGTTATAATGAAACAGCAGCACTTCGCTTAATTCATACAGAAAAAGTTACGGAGTTTCCTTTGTTGTGCCTTTCTCTTTTTGCTATGTGCATTATGGTAAATAGCCATTATTTTGTGCTAGCTATGAGACGGAGCAGTTCATCTCTAGTCTAATGTTACTCCACATTAATTTGTTGATGACGATTAGAAATGAGACTGCACAGAAATGGAAACTGAACTACAGGTAACGTTAGTCCTAATACACATTAAGTGTAGTCACGCAGTGCTGATGTTATTAATATTAACAATTTGAAAACAAAGTATAATTTGCACGGTTTGACGTGATATGATAAGCTATCGTTAGATTTTATCATCACGATTTATTGCAATGCTTTTGTCCCGTAGGTCTAGTTGGTCAGCACAAAAGTGGATGTTAGCTGCTTACTTGTTCAGATGACATTCTTATGTTGGTCATACGTTCAAACAGTAGAATCTGTGATACCAAATGACAGTCTCCACACCGGAGTGGTGACTGACAGCCCTTCTAATGACAGACGCACAATCTCCTCAAAAGATTGTATTCATACGCGCTGTGCGGTGTCGAGGTACAACTCACGTAGAGTTGATCATTGGAGACACTCCTCGCTGCAGCCTGTAGCACGATGACGTAGCTGGATCAGATCCAATACGTACTGGATGGTGGTTCGTAATGGCGAGTGCGTATAGTTATAATGCGAGTGCGAGTCTAGTTATAATGCGTATGCGCTGGTCTTAAGTGACATGTATGGTCAATATTGTATATAGATGATGTTCTAACCTATGTAGTAGTAGTACTGATAAATAGTAATACGTAATTATTGACAAATAAGTCATCGTAATGCTGAAATGATCCTAGTTTCTCTCTACATACATGCAAAACAGTTAAAATTGTAACATATTCTGGTCATAGGCCTACTTGCTGTTGAGTGGAAGCAAAAATGACTCAAGTAGCCTAATTGTCTGTAATTTTAATCCTCAACATACAACCAGTAAACATTCAAGGAAAGTGCAAAACGTGTGTCCTGATTTCGTGAGCATGTTATTAATAATTGTATTTGCGCGAGCGGTTTGAGTATTTATCCACAGTTCACAAAGCTCTCAACTGCGCGTGCGCATGTGACGTCATCAAAATGTGAATGAAACCACCGCGCATGCGCGTCCAGTATGTGTTGGATCTGATCCAGTGCGTCATCGACGACTTCTTGGAGAATTCCGCGAATAACTGCAATTGCAGATTTTGAACAGAGATGGCGACAAAGAGGAAAAACTACGGACTGCTGCTTTAACTAAACAATTTTATTGCTATACAAATTAAAACGACGGTGGGGTGGTGCCGTGGTGGGCAAGTGATGTAACCGGTAGGCGTGGCTTGGGAGTCGCCTCGTAGGGCAGCGAAGAAAGTGCATTCTGGGAGTTGTTGTCTTTCATCCACATAAGCCAAAAACACATTTTCTGGCTTTTCTCAGCCTAGAAGGCACCAACTTAAAAATAATTTCACATTTCTACTACATAAATAACCCAATTTAAATACACATTCATCTTTCCAGTGCTGAAGTACCCCTTTAATATAGAAGAATGTACAAGAATGGATAAACATTAAATCAAACGCTCTGGGCTAGCATTAGCACTAGCGGTTGGACTAAACATGGCAGTGCTGAAGCTGCTTCTAACACAAACCATCTGTACAGCGTCTGGCCAACATTACATGCAATTAAAAAATTAATAGCTGCAGGACAGATGGCGTTTAGTGAGGCCCTCTCACAGCAAAAAGAGGTCAGGAGTCTCTACAAAAACAAACAACAAATAAATAGCTTTACAGAAGTTGGTTTTTGCTCGCTGAATGGACTACGCTCCATGGGGAAAGTGGTTTATTTCTTACAATAGATTAGTTTTTCATTTTATTGTTTTTTCACTCACATTAAATTCATTCACACTCACATTCACACTAATGCTTGTATGTCTACTTGCTATGTACTGTATGCAAGTGTGTTTTATGAAATGTGATAACTGATCTGGGTCCCTTTGATCAGAAACAAAGTTTGCTGGTCAATCAACAGAGCACATTAATCCCAGTACTTTTATAATCTATCTCTTCTTCTATTCCTGTGTCCGTGGATCTCCATGTTTACCAAGTAAGTTTTGTTTTTGTGTCTGTTTATTCTGTACCTCATATATGTGTTGAACCTGAGGCCCGACGTCATCCTCTCTCACAGGTTTCTCTTTGGGTTCCCATCGAGGGAAAGGCAAAACAACCTGAGCTGGGTGAGACACACTGAGGAAAACAGAGAGAGGATTTTCAAGCAGGTACTGTAAGATGCAAACAATTAGCATGTACAGCCTCATAAATATTTTACGATAAACACTATTTAAAGTTCAAATCCGTTTTAATTTCGCAGTGTGGCAGATTTTTAAGTTAAACAGGATATTTAACAAGACAAAAACAAAACAAAAAAGTGTTTAGTTACCAATTTAGGCCTGGTGAATAATATCTCTGAACAGGCAAAAAAGAGGTAGTTTGGGTTATTTTATTAAAATTAGACTAGGACTGCTCACAGATAAAAAGAGATACTTACCCTCTGATATCCACCTGTGCTCTCGCCACAATGCTTAGAGTCAAATTCACTTGGACGCTTCTTGAGTTGTCCTTATTAGAGCTGTTCAGAGAAACAAACAATTGAAAGTTTATTTGCAACAACAATCTTTACTTCCATAATGTATACTACATTATCAAGGTAACATTTTGATATAAAATAAAGTGCCAGTAACATACAGAGATATGTAGTGTGTACTATGAGACAGTAAGGCTCTTCTGTATTAGGCCTTAGTGATTTGGCCACAGTGTCTCAGACTACTGAACAGTTCCATGTGTGAGCCTGAGGCAGGGAGCATCTGTGTTCTGTAAATATGTCTGTCCTTTGAGGGTGCGAGGACAAGAGGAGGATGAACAGGGAACAATACTGTTTTCATCGGAGTGTGTTGCTGTCCTAGAGTTCCCAGAGTCAACTGTCTCGCCGGTCATTGTGCAGTGAAAGCCACAGAATCTCCACAAACCACACACAAACACCGGTTTGTGTGTGGTTGGTGGAGATTCTGTAGTTTTCACTAAGACCTAATACACTGGACAACACTCTTTTCATATATCACACTAGACAACACTCTTTTCATATATCACACTAGACAAAACTCTTTTCATATATCACAACAATAAACACAAATATTGTACAAAAATCCTAAAATTGGTTTATCAATTAGTAAAGTAACTGTAATATAATTGGGCAATGTACAGTATTTGCAATACTTAATGGCCTCTTTTTAGCCTATAGAAACTGCCATTTAATCTCATTCTGTCCTAATATGTCTGTCAGTGACACACATCTTATTAAATAACATCTTGGTAACTATGCAGCTGTTAAAAAAATAGAAGTAAACCGTAAAAGGTAAAGATATATATAACTCCAGGGAAGTCTAAGGAGAGGATGTATGCATTAAAAAAAAAAAAAAACATAAAAAATCTGACAATTGTAACTTTGATCTTGTGGAATAACTGGGGCTCCAAAAAACAATATATTTAATATATGCCATAAAACACACCATGTGACTGAAAGGAACAAGGAGATGGAAGAATCTTTGAAGCCTTGTAAGATTTTGTTTCATTCATTCAGGTCTTATTAAATACTAAATCATGAGTCAAGAAATGTGATACCTTCATTCCAGCACCCACTTTCCATCCTGAGACAATCAGAATCAAACTAACATAAAATTAAAAGTAAATAAAGAATAATACATAAAGTATATAGATTAAATTAAATATTAATTTGGGCACAGAAATTAAGGACATATTAAATTGTTCTTAAGTGACTACATTATATATGTATTAGTAAACACATTTATGTTAAAAAATACATTAATAATGTAAGAAAATAATTTTTGTTATAAAAATGTATCCACAAATGAAGGATGTTTAGCAGCTATTTTTAACACTGATAATAATAAATGGGTAACACTTTACAATAAGGTTTCATTAGTTAATGCATTAGTTAACATGAACTAATAATGAATAATGAATTTATATGAATAATATAAAGAATTTATCTATCTGTGTTAATGTTAATTTCAACATTTTACTAATACCTTATTAAAATCTTGGTAACATTACTTAATGCACTGTGAACTAACATGAACAAACCATGAACAGCTGGATTTTTATTAACTAACATTAACAAAGATTAAGTAATGCTGAACAGAAGTGCTGTTTATGGTTAGTTCATGTTAACTAATGCATTAACTTATGTTAAATAATGCAACCTTATTGTAAAGTGTTACCAAGAAATGTTTCTTGAGCCTCAAATCAGCATATTAGAATGTTTTCTGAGGGATCATGTGACACTGAAGACTGGAGTAAAGATGCTGAAAATTAAGTTACCATAAACACAGTAAAATGAAGGAATATATTTTACTTTATTATTATCATTATTTTTTTAACAAATAAATGCAACCTTGGTGGGCATAAGAAACTTCTTTCAAAAACATGTACAAATCTTACCGAAAGCAAATGTTTAAATGGAACTGTATATCATTTTTACTTTTTAATAATTACTAATTACTTTAAAAAGTAAAAAATAAACCAACCATCAGAGCCATATGTCATACACACACAACTTTAAAAGACTTGATAGACAAAACATCTTTTTTTGCTGCATGACACCTGGCTTCTATCTCTCTGTATCTGTAGTTTTCTCTCCCCCTTTGTCTTTTACTCTTATTCTGTCTCAAGGTGAAAAATCAGAGTGGGCAAAGGAACATGTGGCTAACATTAGTCACCAGAAAATTTCTCTATTCTCTAGAGACACACATACCGAAACAGATAAGACACACACCACAAATGCATTCATACAGCACACACACACTTAAGTGCAAACATATTACATGTGCACACTCATACACATACGTATACTCACCCTCTTGTTTGACCTAACCTTGCTCTGAGACTTTAGGGTCCAGTGATTAAACCCTTAGGGAAATATCCCCTCCACTGAGAGCAGCCTGGAAGTCATCTTAACACCCCAAAACTAACATGCGCTCATAAAAACCTCCCCGTGCATATGAGTGTTGTTATAACGAATACATTTCACCCCTGTGCTTAACAGAACATGGCCAAGGACATGCAAACCAAGTGGGGAGGAAACAATGTGATTAAGATTGTTTTGCTAAATATACAATGCAATGATACGCAAAACTCTAAAACTGACTAGCCAGTGAGTTACCTGGTCTTCAGAAAGCATTTTATAATTAATATTTTTATTTAAAATACTTTATTTTTATATTAAAAATCATATTAGTAAATAAAATAAAACACACACACTAGCTGGCTATTGGATGATTGAACCATTATGACCCATCCCTATCAATGACAAAACAGAAGACCAAAAAAAGCATTTTGTATACATACAAAAGTGCAATTTTTCTCCACATACACCCAAACATAGGCAAATAGAGTCTCTTAAAGTATGCCATCCATTTTCTGTGACCCATCCAAGGACATCTTATCAACACTCAGCTTCCTGTTCTGAAGTCTGGCTCTATAACGACCAACATTTGGGGCCCTTGCTTACAAAATGACCCCCCAAAACATACATCAAAGTGACAAGCACCTCTTACCTTGTTCTCTCTCACACACACACACGTGTTGCGTTTTTGTGTTTTATGAGTACTCTCCATAGACACAATGATTTTTACTGATACTGTACAAACTGAATATTTAATCACCTACCCCTAAACCTAAACATTACAGAAAAAAATAGCACTTTTACATTTTCAAAACAAACAAACAAACAAAAAATCATTTAGTATGATTTATAAAACGTTTTCCTCATGGGGACTGACATGTTGTCCCCACAATGCCAAAAATCGTTAACTATCCATATGGAGACATTTGGACACTACTGTACAACGTAGGGAATATCTGAACCAGAAATGTTAGCCAGACACATTCAGCTTCTCAGACACATTATAACTTTATGACCAGAGGGAACGTAAGGACTTGGGTGTTGACAAGGATTTGGCCAGAAATAACAGAATGACTGTGTGTGTGTGAGTATACTTGTACAACTATCTTTGTGAGGTCCCGTTTGAGTTTTAGACCATCGGAGTGAGGACGAAGAGAGTAAAGTGAGGACATTTTGGCCGGTCCTCACTTTTTGAGACTCCTTTAAAGGCCTGTTTGAGGGTCAAGACTTGGTTTTAGGGATAAGGTTATAATTAGGTTAAAGGATTAGTTCACTTCAGAATGAAAATTTCCTGATAATTTACTCACCCCATCTCATCCAACATGTTCATGCCTTTCTTTCTTCAGTCGAAAAGAAATTTGAAAGTTTTTTGAAGAAAAACGTTCCAGGATTCCTGCACAATCCCAGCTGAGGAATAGGGTCTTATCTAACGAAATCATCGATCATAAAAAAAAAAAAAAAAGTATATACTTTTTAACCTCAAATGCTTCTGTGTTGTGCTTATTCACAACATATGATGTCATCACATTGGAAAGGTCACGCGCGAGACACACTGGTACTGACCCAGTGTTAAAACGAATGTGCAAAGACTAAATCAAATGCCCTTAACAAAAATAAAGGTAAAACAACGTTGTCGGACAATTTTGAAGTTGGAGGAGAATATGAGTTTTTTCGGCACTGGGTCGGTACTTCCACCTACGTGACAGACGTGACCTTTCCGACGTGATGACGTCATACGCAGTGAAGGAGAACAACACCGAAGTTGCGCATTTGAGGTTAAAAAGTATATACTTTTTTTATTCTTTTCGCTAGATAAGAATCTTTTCCTCGTGTGGGATCGTGCAGAACCCTCTGAAGCCCTTCGAAACTGCATTGATTTGGACCTTCAACCCGATGGTTGCCATTAAACCAAGTCCATTAGGTGAAGAAAAATCTGGAATGTTTTCCTCAAAAAACTTAATTTCTTTTCGACTTAAGAAAGTAAGACGACATGAACATCTTGGATGAGATGGGGGTGAGTTAATTATCAGGACATTTTCATTTTGAAGTGAACTAATCCTTTAAGTGTAGGTTTAGGGTAGGGGTTTGTGTTAGGCAATTAGTTGGGTAATGTTAGGGTAAGGAGCTAGAGATTGCATTGTGTCAATGTGTGTGTGTGTGTGTGAGAGTCAAAGGTAATTGCTGTGAGGATACATTATGCTTACTTGAAATCTGTAATTGGGATACGGTTGAAATGAAAGGTCATAGTTACTGTACCTGTGTATCTGTAACTCAAAGCCAATGGTAGGAGGGGCATCTTCCAGCCTCTGTACAGAAAACCGTAAACCAACCGATAACTAGAGTCAAAGAGAGAGAGAGAGAGAGCGAAAGAAGAAAGGGAAAAACATGAAGACATCAAAAGCTTAAGGGACATCTGTAAGTGCTCAGTAAAACAGAATAGAGCTCTCCCCCCACTGGCTCATACAGGAAAACCCTCCACAATTAACACTGTGCCGTCTTACATGCTGGGGGGAGGAGTGTGGGATCTGTCTGGACAGTCTCACTTACACCCCCAAGAAATAACATTTCAATTATTAAACTATAAGTATACAAGTATAACTCATTAAACCAATAAAAACATGGACATGAAATACTGATTTGAGTTAAGATTAATGCTATAAATATTAGCTTCATATCATCTTAAAACTTCCACAAAAGAAAAAAGCAGTCAACTACAACTACTTTTGCAACCTCCCAAACAGGATACAGCATTCTAAAAACTGAGATGCAAGATTGAGCCAGTTTGTATGACAGACAGTGGATATGACCGACATGCAAGTCCAACTTCACATACCAGGATGAGCGTTTTGATTTACAGCAAATATTAGGAGATATCCCACCACTAGTGATATAAAGACTGGATCATTTTACTCCCTTGATCTTTGAATCTTGTGCAGCAAAATGCATAAGTCATTTGATTTATTAGTTATATTTGTATTAGAAAATCATTGTAATGCAGCCAAAGATAAATTATGAGAAACATAAATGAGTAGTTCACTTCTGAGTAAAAGGAACCTTGAAATGCTAAAAATGTATATGTAGAAATCAACCAATTAATATTTGCTTTAAAAAGTATAGCTCACTATTATTTTGCATTAGGTATCATATTAGCTATTGTCAACATTTGAAATCTTATTGTAAAGTGTTACCATATTTACCCCATTTATATTATTGCAATTTGTCCTTACGGACATTCAAAAGTCTGTCAGCTCTTAAAAAACAAGTCTTTATAGAGCCATTTTCTCTGATGAATAACTTTTGTTGTTTTTGTGCTCTGCTGAACAGTCTAAACTCTGGATTCTTCATTCGCAAACAAATAGTAAAATTTGACCAATCATCTCTCTCTCTCTCTGGCTGTAACTGTGTCCATATGGTGTAGTTCATTAGGAGGAGCCTGATAATGGCTGCAGGGATGGTTAATGAAGGCCAGTCCTTTAGCTAAAGGCTATGTGCTAACTCTGGAGCCCCATAAATGAGCTTCCCCAGGCGGAAACCTTCCTCACTACAAAGCTCCCTCATAACAGACGGGTGAGAGTAACAAGTGCTGTTAAACTTTAAAGAGGGAACTGGCTACGGAGCCTCTTTTAGTGGTCTTGCATCCTTTTTTAAAACCCACAGAGTCTGTAAATCACAAATGAAGATCACGTCTCCGCAACTTCATGTGTTGAGAAATGAGACCTCATCTGAGATCGGAGTTTATAAGGGCTGGTTCATATGTTTCTGTGGCAACACTAATCATCTAATTACACTAATGAGACAATAACTCTTAATCGAAAGTTTAAATGAAACTCAGAACAGTATAACATGGGAAAAATGTACAAGTTCTTCAAGTGTGTTTGATTAAGTGCATTTCACAACATAGGAATGAAATGTAAGATGCAGTTTCCATTTGAAACAGCACAAACACACACATCAAAAGCACTGTGTTTGAATACATATGTGCAATGGTATTTATTCAGATGGATTGCAGATTGACTAAGCAAAGCTGGACAGAGTGCATCCAGAAAGCATGAAGATGGCTGGATTGTGCATGATTAAAAACAAAGAATAACGTAAGCCAAAGATGAGCCTGTCAATCTGTTATTTACAGTGTCATCATCAGAAGCATATAGTTAGGAAGCACCCAAAATATCAGCCCACTCTATTAAGAAATACATCGCTTCATGTTGCTGGGAAATACGAGGTGTTGTGGACTAAAGCCATTAACTGTTGCCAAATTCTGAGAATATATATCACCCTAATGTGACATTAGCTAAAATGGGTAGGAGTGCGTGAAACAATAAACCTATTCAATGCTTTTTATTTTACAGACCATGAAACTCCTCTATTCATTGAATACCACAGTGAGAGCAGTAGATAGGGCGAGTCATGTCGGATTTGTATGAATTATGGCTCACAAAAGACATTTACACTGTTATTTGAAAACTACTGGGGAATGTAATGCATTATCATACAAGGAAGAAGATTCACATTAGGACTAAGAGAATACAAGACTTCATACTTACACTTCATGTAATCACAATATGATAAACAACTGCCGTTATGGTTTATCAAATTACCAAATGTTGTTTTAAATCAGATGCATATCCGATATCTGGACATCCGACACCTATGTCTAAACACATATATCCAATTCCCCTTTGAATTCCAAGCCACCACAGGGCAACACGTCTCTCTCTCTCTCTCTGTTGTTAATTCATTCAAATTCATTATCTTGTCCATGCTGGCAAATAATCATGACCACCCGACAGGAATTATATAGATCGTTTTAATAGTATTGCCATTTAAAACCAGAGGGTCCATCATGTGCATAGTAAAGCGATCACCGACAATCATTTTGGGCGGGAATTAATGTAAACACAGATATCGGATACCAGTCATGTCTAAAGTGAATGTAAACAGAAAAAAAAAAAAAGAGGTACATTTTTTTGGGATCTGTGCATTAAAAGTACCCACAACTTTATAAAACCAAATGTTTTGTTGTAGGCTCAACAATTGCGCAGGAGAGCCTCGACATCTTCCTTTCACAGTCAGTTGACTGAGCTAGATGTATTTGTACAGTTTCCTTCTAAAAATACAATACAACTGGAAGCTTCTACTTGAGACAACACAGTCAGTACAAAACTCTGCTGTTCCTCATATAGGGATGTTTGTTGCACTCGGACCGTTTGAGGTGGTGTGACTAACATGTTTTCTGCACATTGGTCTTGTGATGGCTTATTTGTGATGAATGAGCTGCACCACATGGTTATGACTTACTTTTATGGGCTATGAGAGGATATCTTGGAAAGTTTTGAAAAAGAAAACAAAATGAGAGGAAAAACGTACTAAATTTGATCACAGGCCTTACGCTGATTCCATGTGTGGTACGAATGTTAAGTGACGTCAGTGACGACGGTGTGTGAGTGTTTTGTGAGTGTGAGTTCATGACGGGTCTCTCAGTTTGCTTGTTGTATGTGTGTGAGATGGGGGATCTGTGGCCGTGTCACCCTCCTCTGCTGGTGCCATGATAATTTGCCCCATGTGGGTTTAACTCCGGAGGCTCCATGACAAAGTCTCCTCCTTCCAAATCTGGAACATGTTAACAGGTCACAGAGCCAAACAACTCTCTCGTCATTTGTGTTCCACAAAAAAAGGAATGACATGAGGGTGAGTAAATGATGGTGATTTTTATTTTTGGGTAAACGGCCCAATGATTGTTTTAATGATTGTTTCCAAACAGGTTTGCTAAACAGACTAGCTCTCCTTCTGCCCCACTCCTCGTTTGTCATTATCAAAGTCCATTTCAAGGAAAGTCTGTTTACTTGGCGGCCATATTTACAACGCCTCCGGGCACCTATTTCAGGCATCAAAGACCAAGTCCTATTTTTTTGAATGGGGGAAATATTTCAAATCAAATATTTCAAATCAGAAACAACAATGCTTTTTCTATGGGAACCGGAGCTTCTAACGGCAGCTGCAGGGATGCAATGACTTGCTAATCAGCAATTTAGAAGGTGAGACATATATTCGACATATTTTTGGAAAAAAATATGTCGAAGATATGTCTACCCGGTACCCGGTATCCAAAGGGAGAAATGCCGGGCGTGGATCAAGCAGTAGATTATACACACAACGTGTGAGCAGTAGTCTGGCGCTAAAAAATATAAGCGGGAGAATATTATCATTGCAAATTGGTCAGGCTAATGTCTTTATGGATAAGCTGTTTGATTTATAATTATTAGATTATTTTCTAATTTCACTTACCCTGCTATGTACATACGTATGAGGTGGCTGCTGGTTGCGCTGGGAACTGTAGACTTTAGCTTCAATTTTGATTAAATTATTCTCTTATCGGTTGCATATTATGTCGTGGATATATTCCTCGAATGCTATCTCAGATATTTCAACTGTTCGCCCAAAAATTACTGTCTGACACCAGCGCATACATATTGTAATAGACATGCCAGACACGAAAGCTTTTCAGGTGTAGCAACAATAACTAGAGAGAGCGGGGTTTAGCGAAGGGCTAATTGCGCCATTATGTGCATTGCAGTTTCTCCTATTCATAACTAATAGGAGTGAATCCTCTTGCTATATCTATAGTCTTATTCAGACAGGTTAGTCAATGCAAACGCTAACCATGCTAATAAGAATTTCTATGCTTTTCAAATGTAAGTACTTACAGCTCTCTCTCTCTCTCTCTATATATATCAGATATAGATATATATATATATATATATATATATATATATATATATATATATATATATATATATATATATATATATATATATATATATATATATATATATATATATATATATATATATATATATATATGTATTGGGACTGTCAACGTATACGATACATTTAAAGTCCTTAATAAATAAAAAAATTAATCTATTGACAGATGAATGAATAAAACACATAAAAAACTAAATGAATATAATTTAAAATGATATAATAGTAAATAATAATACTGAAATAACACTGGGAAAGTATGTGCTCTTTATCTGTAGCCAATCCTATGAATTGCTGTGATAGAAGAAAGCATTTTAACACCAAATAAATGACACACTTCACCTTTAAGGCTATTTCTGTGTGAGGCATTTATTTTGTCTCACAATCAATTTGTTCCCATTATACATGCTGTCACAGCATTTCTCAACAAACTCTCTTCCAAACCCACAATCCGCCAACACGACAGGCCAGTTTGACATATAATAACACAGACCTCTGAGTATCCAGCCAACTTCCTGCACACGCTGACAAATATCATTTTAAAACCACAGGTCCATCCACAGGTAATATTCTGCCTATTCAGTTGTGATGCTCTGATTTATAGTTTGTGAGCAACATAATCTTTTGACCTGCTGTAGTAAACACAGTCATAAAGCTCTCTGCCCTGCCTCTGCTCTCAGTGAGCTGGCACTGCTCGAGCACAAGCATTTACCCGCTTTGCATCAAATTACTGACAAATTACATTTCAGTTTGCCTTGGCTTTAACAAGCACTGCAATCCAAACAAACAGAAAAGGAGGGGAGTAAATTGGCTAATAAAGATGCAGGTGTGTGTGTGTGTGAGACACAAAATGTTATAAACTTATCAGTTTATATTCAGTTCATTATAATTAACCACACAAAAATCTATATTTAATGCAACAGTAGACATGTTGAATCCAATTATTTAAAAACTTTAGATATAGGCCATTTTTTTGTAGTTGGACAGACTTCAGTTTTCTTCATATGCTCTCGAAAATCTATCCTAGTCACAACATTTCTTCTACAGCCAAAATAACCTTTACAGCTGCATCTATTTGGGATAATGATACAATATACTTAAGTAATCTTCTTCTACTTTATTTATACATTTTTGTATTTCAATGAAAGAGTAATGCTCAACAGGGATGAAGCAGGAATGAATCGGATTTGAGCCTAATGAGCAGTTCACCCTGAGGGCTTTGAGGAAATACGAAACCGATGGAGTGAGAAAGAGAGATGGTGAAGTAGAGGATAAATGTTATTAAAATCACCATTTCTACTAGTAGAAATAGCAAACAACTACATAACACCACCAATGAATGTAGTTCAAAATACACAAATGAATGTAAAGACGATCTAGACATACTCAGGAACATGGTCGTGTCTGTTTGTTTTTTGTGTATATGCCTGCATATGAGATGCAGGGCAGGATGTTGTGTTGGGAGTGTGTGCATGAGTGTGTTGTGACAGGTCAAGAGTGTGTTCTGTAACTGTTGTAATTGCACCCTAGGCTGAGATATTTGGGATTGCTGGAGACCGGTTGTCATGGTGACTAGTAAATAGATGGAGAGCGTGTTTAGACTGAACCTCAAACTTTGTCCCAATGTGTTTACACCCTCCCTTTACACACTCCATCATTCCACTTTTTCTCTCGACCCACTGTTTTGTTTTCTGGACTCTCATTAACAATGTTCAAAATCAACCTGACAGAGAAACAGGGAAGAAAGGGGTAGGAAAGAAAGAGAGATGAGACAAGGGAGAAGAAGAAAAAAAACCACACAATACACTAATCAAGCTATTGACTGTGCAAGAAAAAGTGTTTGTGTGTTTTCTCTTTAGTGAACATACATGCTGATATCAAAAGGGAGATGTATATGCGTCCTTAATGGCACATGAATGAATACATCTGTATTCATCTGTATATATATACAACAGCCACATTCCTGATGGTCTGTGGGGCCACACACACACACACACACACACACACACACACACACACACACACACACACACACACACACACACACACACACACACACACACACACACACACACACACACACACACACACACACACACACACACACACACACACACACACACACACACACACACACACACACACACACACACACACACACACACACACACACACACAGATAGAGATAGAGGAATGTGGTTTCCTGGATGGTTGAATAAATAATAAATGATACCCAGCAAAAAAAAATTTTCTTAATCAATGTTTTCAGTAATAATACAGCACGAACAAAAAAATAATAATTTCTTGTTTTCAGCACAAATGTAACAAAATGTGGTGAGGTTTATGCTTAAAACAATACTTTTTTTGTTTGTTTAGATATTAAGAAAAATAACATTTTAGGTTTAATTTATTTTATCAAAAATACAGTAAAAACAGTAATATTATGTGTTATATATAAAATGTTTTCTATTGTAATATATTTTCAAATGTAATTTAATTCTGTGATTACAATGCAAAATTATATGCTGATTTGGTGCTCAAGAAACATTTCTTATTATTATCAATGCTTAATATTTGTGTAAAAAAAAAGATAAATTTTTTAGGATTCTTTGATGAATATAATATTTTGTAACAACGTAAATGTCTTTACTGTTACTTTTGATCAATTTAAAATGTCTTTGCCAAATAGAAAAATAAAAAAACAAGAGGTGTGTGTGTGTTCATGTTTTTCTATTCCGGTGGGGACTTCAACCTGAATGCACACTGACTCCCATGAGGAAACAAGCTTATAAATCATACAGAGTTTTTCTGAAAATGTAAAAAATGCAGAAAGTTTTCTGTGATGGGTAGATTTAAGGGTAGGGGTAGGGTTAGTGTAAGGGGATGGAATATATCGTTTGTACAGTACAAAAACCATTCAGTCAAACCATGGACAGTCCCCACAAAGACAGTGAACCATACGTGTGTGTGTGTGTGTGTGTGTTCATGTTTTTCTATCCTGGTGGGGACTTCAACCTGACTGCACACAGACTCATGGGGACTCGTGTCACCGTGGGCACCTAAATTGAGGTCCCCATGAGGAAACAAGCTTATAAATCATACAAAATGAGTTTTTTTGAAAATGTAAAAATGCAGCATTTTTCCTGTGATGGGTAGGTTTAGGGGCAGGGGCAGTGTAGGGGGATAGAAAATACGGTTTGTACAGTACAAAACCCATTAAGTCTATGGAGAGTCCCCACAAAGATGATAAACCAGACATGTGTGTGTGTGTGTGTGTGTGCATTTACATGTTTTTCTATCCTGGTGGGGACTTCAACCTGACTGCACACAGACTCATGGGGACTCGTGTCACCGTGGGGACCAAAATTGAGGTCCCCACGGGCACAAAAGTTTATAAATCACATAGGATGAGTTTTTATGAAAATGTAAAAATGCAGCATGTCTCCTGTGATGGGTAGGTTTAGGGGCAGGGGCAGTGTAGGGGGATTGAAAATACGGTTTGTACAGTATAAAAACCATTACGCATATGGAATGTCCCCAGAAGGATAGCGCACCAGACGTGTGTGTGTGTGTGTGTGCGCGTGTGTGTGTGTGTGTGTGTGTGATCCATCTGCAGGTGTCTCATAAAGCACCTGAAGTCTCAGTAAGCTGACAGCGCTGCTAAATATCTGGCTATTAAAGAGCAAACTGATATGCTGTCTCACCCTTTTCTCACTCCTCTAAAATCCTCTTTCCTCTGTCCTGCTCATTTATGCTAATGCACTGAGGATTCAAGTTCTCACTGCAAGCTAAGGCCAACATATGCAAATACACGAGAATACAAAAAACCTCCACAAGCAAATGAACACAAACCCAATTTAATCAGTTGAAAAATGCATCAGAATGCAATTCATAATGCAATGCAAGTACGCAATCCCTTCTCAGCGCTGCCACAACTCTTTTTCTACAGTCTGTTTCCTCTTTTAGGTAAACTTCTGTCATGGTGGCTGTACAAGAAAAGCAATAGCTTGAAATGAAGATTACTGAGCAAGTTAGTTAAGTTAGTTAGACTGTTGACAGGTTTATAGTTTGCTACCTGAATGATAACACATCTGGTTTAATGGCACAGACATGTGAAGGAAACTCTATCGTTCCCTTGAGTACTGAGGTTTGTTACTGTAAATGCAATGCAAGTAAAGCACATTATATAATGTATGTCCATAATGTAAGTATGTACCACACACTTGCAAAGCATTCATGTCAGTGTACTACTGTAGAGTATGTTTCATTCATTTAGTTTAGGATCAAACTGTACATATTACATCATATCAATAGAGTTTGTGTAACATGGCTCTTACGTTTGTGTCAGCCACCATTGGGTTTCCCAGGTCACACACCACAACTCTGGAATCATTCTCTGTCCTGTGCTCGCAGTTCAGCCGCTGTAGATCCTGAGAGACAGAGAGAAACATTTCAGGTCTTTATAATTGAATCTATAATAGATGCTGTGGAGAACTACATGCTGAATATCTAAGGAACACAAACAGAAGCATTTTGCTCAACCAAAGGGTCATGTGCCCCCTCAGAACTTATAGAATTTTTCAATTTCAAAATATTGTATTAAATTAATCTTTAAAAATGTAATTGCATGTTTATTGTAGGCAAAAATAATTGGATTCGTTCTGCCCACAGAAAACCACTAGACTAACAAATATTACACATATAAATACTGTACGCTACTTCTAAATACAAATAAAGAAAAAAGTAATTGAACTAACAATGCAATTAAAAAATATATAAAATAAAATGTGCATGACATCACTGAAAACAAAACCAGGCAATAATAAACCCGGTAAAGCACATTACTAACATAATCCCGTGAAAACATGTCTCTGGAGGGTCAAGGGAGGGACGGAGGAAAGGAAACGAGGGAGAGAAAGTACATGATGAATTCTCTGATAGTAATCACATCATACATCACTGAGGCCTTAACCCTGTCATCTCGTCAACCCCCTACATCAGTCTCTCTTTTCCTCCATCTCCCTCCTCTGGCAACCACTTCCTCTCACCAAAACAGAGTCAAACCAGTAACCAGTTGGTTCCCAGAAGAGCGGCTAATGGAGTTGTGCAAATTGCATTAAGAGCCACTCTCAAACACGCGCTGCAATTACCAGTTATACACTGCATCTGTTAAACTCATAACTGACAGACAGAGAGCAATCAGATCTTCTGCGGTTAGTGCCGCAGAGCGCCAGTGTCTCATGTAGGAAGAGACAGAGATGCATGAACGGGATGATGGAATGACTGAATGACAGCAGAATATATGAATTAAGGAAAGTAGAACTGCATTAAATGAAATAAACAGTACGTTAGATCTCAGCAATGCATTACAGAGCAAACTTAGGCATGAGGCATGTTTTAGGCTATGTTTAATAAGAAACCTTACCCATAATTAGATCAACATTCACTGCATTCCTGCCTCATTACTACATCAAAGACATTGCAGCACTCATGTTTGTGTTTTTAACTCTGTGTCAGAATGGATTACAGATTTAGCATTTCACCATGATGGATTTAAAGCCGTTTAGTAAATCTGATATTTCACAAGACTCGAGTTCATGTTACACTGTGTCATAACCAGGTGCGATGCGATGAAACATCATGAAATACAATCTATTCATGTAAATGTAAAGGTTTTTGGGATAGATCACCCAAAAATTTGATATTTTGAAGAATGTGGTAACCAAACATCTAACGGTAGCCATTGACTTCCATTGTAATGCTTAAGGGATGTCCCAATCCCGATCCGAGTCATTGAATATTGAGTATCTGCCAATACAGTCCTGTACTTGTATTTTCCGAGTGCTTTGCACTTCAGGTGCATTAAAGTTATTAAAATCAATCTAATATACACAATGATGTGAAAATATTTTTTCATGGGCAGGAGCTCCGATATCTATCACTATGAGTAATTCTAATATAACAATTACTACAGTATTTTCAAAAGTCTATATTATTATTATTATTATTACAACATAATCCAAAAAGGGGGGAAAGTGGATTTAAGGTTAGAAAGCATGAAGCTTGCGGTGTCAGAATGCCAATCTGTCAGTAAAGTCCAAAGACAGCCAAACGCCTGCCTCAGAATTTAAGTATAGATAATGTTAATCTGCATTGATTAAAAACAATCTGACGTGGGCTCTGTGATGAAAGGTTTGAAGAAGAGCTTTAGAATGCCCTAAACAATCACAAAAATAACACTAGAAATGTGCAGTTTTTTCCTTTATTAACTTTAGTAACGATGCCCCCCAACACGCTTCAGACTGTAGCAGAAAAGCATATGCATAGTTCAGTTGAAACCTCTTTGGCTTTCCGTTAATGCTGTTCAACTGAATGTACGGGGCAAACTGCTTGACAGCACTTAAATAAGAATGTGCTGATTATCTTTTAATCAGTTTAGGGCCATTCACACAGGATGCGTTTTTGCACTTAAAAACGTGAGACGCATGTTAGTGCAAGTCTAGAGAAGCGTTTTTTAAAAGTTATTTTAACTTGAGTGCCGCGCTTTAGAAAGCCATGTCATGCACGATACTCTGCAAAATTAAAGAAGCGAGATGTGAGCGCAACAGTCAAATACGTCTATAGGGTGAAGTTTACAAATTATAGCAAAGTAGAGCAATGGAATGAAAAAAAAACATTCTTTGTAGCATTTAATTGCCCCTTTCCATGCAATTAAAGTTCCTTCCATTCGGTTTTCTTTCCAAATTATCACTGGACAATAAAAGAGTAAAATGTTAGCGTAAAAACCTAGTTAGTTTAAAAACCTATAGAAGGGTGGGCTGGCAGATATTTGGTGTGGGGGGTATAGATAGATAGATAGATAGATAGATAGATAGATAGATAGATCTTTTCTGGGAAAAAAAGGATACAGTGATTGAGTCATAATCTAAACACAGCAGTTAGGGAGTCTGAGACTTAAATAAACCAGTAATTTCTCTGATTACTTAAATGATTCAGTAATCAGAGAAATTATAAATGAAAGACATCATACAAAGGACTTTTATTAAGTAAAGTATTCATTATCTTCCACATCCAATCGGCTACCGAGACCCACATAAGTACATACACAGCGATATATCTCATATACATATGTAAAGAAATGATAGCGTGTAATGTTGTTTACCTCACGCCTTCGCTCCACACCAATATAGTCCGCCTCTGGTGGGAGGGTCACATGAAGCTCCGCCTCGTATGCCCCCTCGCCCTCGTTGGCGGTGTTAATGGTTAACATAAGCAAGTTGTCATCCCCGATTATAAGTTCTGTTCGATCCCTGTAAAAATTTAAAATAATTTAAAATCACTTCTTAATGTTATCACATTTGCTGTCTAGACATACACTCACCTAAAGGATTATTAGGAACACCATACTAATACTGTTTGACCCCCTTTTGCCTTCAGAACTGCCTTAATTCTACATGGCATTGATTCAACAAGGTGCTGAAAGCATTCTTTAGAAATGTTGGCCCATATTGATAGGATAGCATCTTGCAGTTGACGGAGATTTGTGGGATGCACATCCAGGGCACGAAGCTCCCGTTCCACCACATCCCAAAGATGCTCTATTTGGTTGAGATCTGGTGATTGTGGGGGCCATTTTAGTACAGTGAACTCATTGTCATGTTCAAGAAACCAATTTAAAATTATTCAAGATTTGTGACATGGTGCATTATCCTGCTGGAAGTAGCCATCGGAGGATGGGTACACGGTGGTCATAAAGGGATGAACATGGTCAGAAACAATGCTCAGGTAGCCCGTGGCATTTAAACGATGCCCAATTGGCACTTAGGGGCCTAAAGTGTTTCAAGGAAACATCCCCCACACCATTACACCACCACCAGCAGCCTGCACAGTGGTAACAAGGCATGATGGATCCATGTTCTCATTCTGTTTAAGCCAAATTCTGACTCTACCATCTGAATGTCTCAACAGAAATCGAGACTCATCAGACCAGGCAACATTTTTCCAGCCTTTAACTGTCCAATTTTGGTGCGCTCGTGCAAATAGTAGCCTCTTTTTCCTATTTGTAGTGAAGATGAGTGGTACCCGGTGGGGTCTTCTGCTGTGATAGCCCATCCGCCTCAAGGTTGTGCGTGTTGTGGCTTCACAAATGCTTTGCTGCATACCTCGGTTGTAACGAGTGGTTATTTCAGTCAAAGTTGCTCTTCTATCAGCTTGAATCAGTCAGCCCATTCTCCTCTGACCTCTAGCATCAACAAGGCATTTTCGCCCACAGGACTGCCGCATACTGGATGTTTTTCCCTTTTCACATCATTCTTTATAAACCCTAGAAATGGTTGTGCATGAAAAATACAGTAACTGAGCAGATTGTGAAATACTCAGACCGGCCCATCTGGCACCAACAACCATGCCACGCTCAAAATTGCTTAAATCACCTTTCTCTCCCATTCTGACATTCAGTTTGGAGTTCAGGAGATTGTCTTGACCAGGACCACACCCCTAAATGTATTGAAGCAACTACCATGTGATTGGTTGATTAGATAACTGAAAAGGTGTTCCTAATAATACTTTAGGTGAGTGTATATGAGGCTAAAATCAAGGAACGGCATGCTATTAAAACATAAACAGAGGATGCATAATACAACACAGCACATAACTTGTAACAAATATACAAACAGTGTTCAATCGTGCATGTGTATGCATCAGACCCACGGACTCACATTTTAGCGGAAAGTTTGAGATCTGGGATGCACATGTTGTCTTCCCCACAGTCCAACAGGATGTTTGCCTAAGGGAGACGATAGAAAAAAATATCTTCTCTTTCCGTCTGGTTTTGTTTGTTCACTGAATTGAACTTAAGTCAAATTTTTTCTCTAATTAACTGTTTACTGTTTAAATCGGACAACAATATGTTGTCTTGTTTTAAACCCTCTTTTAAACCCTGCATGTCATGGCATTATAATTTAAATAATTTAATATGATGCAAACATGCAGTCTCTCACTAAACAGTTATGTTGCATGCAAACCTGCTCATGGTGGAAGGTCTTGCTATAGTGGTCTAAAATGGGCCGCAGCTGTAGGCCAGGTGGAGGCGAGTTCCGGTCCAGACTGTAGTTCAGTGCCACGCTGATAGGACTCAGTTTATCCCTAAACTCTCCCTCATCCTACACACAAACAGAGAAGGATCAAACAAAAGAGAGAGGTGGATTGCAAACAGAACTGACAAGTTTCACTTTACACTTTCACAGCTGTTGTATGAGCATGTATGCCTCAGAGAGCCAAGGGCAATAAATACAGTTATTTAATAAGTTGCAAGGATTTGAGAAAACGAAAAAGTATGTTTATGTTTCTGAATAGAAATGCACAATGATTTGTGAAGGAAAAGCTTATGAACACAAAAGCAGCCAGGCTGTGATAAAGTATGTGAGGCTGCTGCATCAAAACTGCATCCCCAGGAACTAGGGACTTTGGGGTGGTACTCGGTGTGTTTCGACCACAGGAACCGGGGTCTAAATGAAGTTTGGGGTAAAAATATCCCCCTCAAAACGTTTCTGCTCGCGAGGTAGTACTTTTTTTTGAAGTTCAGGAACTTTCGGGGATGGGACGCTGAACATGCTGACTGGCTGAGCTCACCCAGCATTTTATTTCAACCTAAAACCTGTTAAAGACTTGGATTCCCATGCTAAACACGGCCAAAGTTTCAAAAGTTTCTGTGCCAAAAATACTTTTTCAGGTTCCTTACAAGTTTCAGAAAGTTATTTTAGAGTATAGGCCTATGTGACGTGAACAAGCGCGGAATTTCCTTGTATGGGCACTTCTCCCGGAAGGGTGCGCGACCAGAACGAGAGAGCAAAAAAAATGGCCATCAACGCACTTTGCTTAGCTTTAGGGAAGTCCTCAGCTGCGCTGCACAGGTCACAGGACTTCACGAAATCAACAATGTCACCAAAGAAGTGTGTTTTTGATTGTCAGGGCAAGACAACCCTGTACAGCTTCCCAAAGAACGCAGCGTTAAGGGGACAGTGGATGAAGTTTGTTTTTCCGGAGCAGTGTTTTTGTTTGTTCCCGTCATTTCAGCGATGATTGTTTTATAAAGAAGGCCCAGTTCCACTCCGGATTTGCAGATCGTCAAAATCGTAAAAAAATACAACGATGGACTGACAACGAGGTTCAGGCTTTATTTAGAGTATTTGCAGAAGACTTTCCAGCGGGCTCTGGAAAGTCGCATGCAGTTCTATGTCACCGGACTAATCTTCACAGTACTTTAGACCGCGATGGAAATGCAGACAGCAACAGGTCTGGGGGGAAAAAGTTCCTGGGACAAATTGTTCCAGGTAATTTTGGTGGAAACGGGGCTTAATTGTTAAGATCCTTGCACACTGAGTCCGAAATTTTTGCACGGTTAAAAAAAAATATACAACCTCATGTTGTGTCAATCACGTTTACACACTGCCTCCGTAACTTTCGTCTGTTCAATCCAGGTTCAATTTTCTGTGTTTTCCAATTTTAAGGATGGACCTTTACAGACACAATTCTCCCAATTTTTTGGTGAACAGCTACTCAAACTAAATGAGTAAAAATCTAAATTAATGACTAAACATAATGCAAAAAATATATATAATACATTATAATAAATTTAACCAATATAATGAGTATAATATAATGAGTATTAGTACTTCAAAATGTATGATAATAATAATAAAAACATTTTATTTATGTATAATTAAAAATAATATGATTTATTAATAATGTAGAATATACTTTTGTATTTTATATATATATATATATATATATATATATTTTTTTTTTTAAAATAAATAATTATTTATCAGAGTGTATTTTTTAAATGTATAATAATAATGTTAATATTACATATTTTTATTATATTTTTTTACCGAATCTAATTTCTGTTATGTTATTTGAATGTTTGTGTTTTATTTCTGCCATATATCATAGTGATAGGTCATGTTGCCTGAGATTTTAGTTCAAATTGAGCTTGCAAATAAAAGTATTTCCCATGGCCTGTATTATCATATAAACAGCCAAATTGCATTCGGTTCCTGTGTCACTTTGGCCCAACAGAATTTTTGGTCTCATTTTTGCGACAAACTCTCACGGAGGGGTTCTCACATCATTTATTCTGTCCAGATGAGCGGTGTTGTAATATAAGCTTGGTTTGGCTCACAATTAACTTTCTCATGGGTTCATTTGTAGAGAAGATAAAACAAGAATTTTTCATGAGGAATGAGGCCAGTTCAGCAATGCTCTGTGGTGCATGTTGACTTGGCTTACCCGCAGGTAAACAGAGTAGTTGTGGCAATGTTGGCGTTCCCCTTGACCCAGAACCAACTGTTGGGTTCTCTGGTGCTGGTGAGTGTCCATGAACAAGATTCGCTTAACTGCTCCACGCTGCTTCAGCCAATCCAACTGCAGGTCCATTGTCAGAGCTGAAAGAGAGAGAGAGAAAGACAGGCACGCTATTGTTAGTTCCACATTTACAGAGTCTAATTCCTGCAATTTCTATTTGGACCAAACAGGTTTTGGACCATAAAACTTGCACGTTCCTAAGGTTAATGACTAGGGCTTCTGAACAACGATCAAATAGTGCTTCCAACAAACGTGCACCTCACACACACCAGCCTGTGTTACTCTCACAGGCACAGGAACGCACACAGCCACACCTGTTTTTTGTCATCTCTAAAACCATATGCACTGAGTTTTAACAGGCCTGTGTTCAGAAGTGCTGGGAAAGAGGCTTTTATTGCCTGTTGGTTTAACTGAGTTTGGCACCTTCTCCATTTTGGCCATTATTGAATCCACATACAGATGTTCAACAAGTGCTGAGTAGAGGATGGATACCCGACCCGAGCTCGATGGGACCCGTCGGCAACCGACGGGCCGGGCCGGGTTCGGACAGATATTTAGAAAAATTGTTCGGGTTCGGGTCAGGCTCGGTCACGTCAGCGCGATAAGGGATTGAACATTTGAAATTTAAAACAGCATCTGTGTTACGTTAATCTTTTGTTTTGTTAGCTTGGACCATTTTTGGTAGACCTTTGTTCATTTAATTTCAATTTCAATGTGTATTTGTTTCCCGTCTGCGCGCTGATGCGCTGTAGGCTAATCATTTCAGAATGCCTTCCTACAACAAACGTACATGTGTCATTATTATGAGAAAAAAAATGGATTCGGGTTCAGGTCGGGCTCGGACATAAATATCTTTATGCCTGTCGGGCTCGGGTCGGGTCCGTTTACTACTCTGTCGGACGCGGGCCAGGCTCAGACAGAAAAATGCGGCCCAATCCGCACTCTAGTGCTGAGACACACAAACTCACACTGAGCACAACACATATCAGTAAAAACAATAAAATGTCTCCATCTTAGCAAGCACCAAGAAAAAATGTATATATGATAAAATCGGTTGTTTTGCCCGTGCAACAGAGTGCTACATCAGAGTTTTGGAAGTCTCATTCATTTTATCCATAGAGAAATTATATAAACTTATATAAAAATATTCCAAATACACTATAAGGTCTGAAATTCAGAGGTTATGACGTTTGAAAAAAAATGTTCCTTGAGGTTCACTTATAATGTTAATAAAGTTTTTTTGCAGAAAAAAATATGTATATGCTGAAAAACGATTATTTTTAACCTTCATTCTGACTCAAATGATCTGTTTTTAAGGGGCGGCTCCTTTATGGCTGTGGCGAGGTAGACGAGCGAGAGACATGGGAGGAGTGAGCGAGACCGGTGCATGATTGAGAATGAGCGTCACCTGCGAGGCACACCGAGTCCTCTCATGAGGGAGCTCGGAGGCATATAAGGACGAGCGACACCAGTGAAGGACGAGAGATGACCAGTCCTGGACTTTACGTTGTGTTTTGTTTATGTTTTTTTATTGTGTGTGTGTGTGTGTGCATGGCAGCCATCTGTGAGGGGCTGCCTGCGTTACTTCCATTTGTTTATTTATTTATTAAAGTAATTTAAATGTTCCCCGGTTCCCGCCTTCTTCCCATATCAACGAACTACGTTAGAATGGCGTGCTAGTAAACGGCCAGTTATGATTAGCTAACGTCATTGCAACGCTCACTCGCTATTTCACGTGATTGTTTTAAAAACATTATCCATATAAAACCGTGGACAAAGCATTATGAAATAATTTACTTGCGGTTTGTGTTGCAGCTGTTGTCAGATGCAATACAGTTGGCTGCTTCATCTGCCAACCAAAGTTTCTTTGCAAACCCTCCATTACACTGTGCCTCGCTGACAAAACAAAATGCTCTGAACAAAAATAGGCAAGGCACAGTTTAAGCTCTGAAACTTTCAGGATGTTTTAATGATACAAAGATGTCTGATATTTCTCATGTCATGACCCTTTTAAGTATTGAACTACACATAATTCTAAAGCAACATCCACCAATCATTTCTAATATGCTGATTTGGTGCTCAAGAAACATTTATTTGTATTATCAATGTTGAAAACAATTGGGCTAATTCATATTTTTATGTAAACTAATGAATTTTTCTGGATTATTTGAAACCATCTAAGTTTAAAAGAACAGCATCTATTTGAAATATCAAGTCTTTTCTGTCCCTTTTGATGAGCTTAATATATCTTTGCTGAATAAAAGTATTGATTTCTTAAAAAAAAAGAAAAATGTCTTGAACCCAAACTTTTTAACCTTTAGAGTTTACAGTAGATCTGAATAATTTGTAATAAATATCTTAAAAATCATTTAAATATAATTTTATAATAAAATGGCTGATCATTAATAGTTTTATATGTTATAGTTGTCACATCTGTTCTGTGTCTGACACTCTGTGGGACTTATGTTGTTGGGTATCTGTGCAGTATCTCTGTGTTCTTTTCTGTGTCCTGTTTCCTGTGGAATTTTTGTAGTTCTTGTAGTTTTTCCTCTGATTAGGTTTCCCCAGGTGTCCCCTGTTAACCACGCTCCCTTGTTATCTTGTTAACCTTGTTCCCTTTCTGTGTATATATACCCCTGTGATTTAGTTGTTCTCGATCGGTCGTTGTTTTGTGTCATGCAGGTTTGAGTCCTTTTCTGATTGTTAAACTTTCTCAGTGTTATTTTTGTTCCTGGGTTGTTTGATTGTTTATTTTCATTAAAATCCCCTGCATTTGGATCCTACATCTCTGCCTGCCGCCTGTGATTTTTTTACACCCGTGACAAACCTCGACAGAACGATCGACCATAAGATGGATCCAGCGGGGAGATTAACCCATTTCTGTCAAGGAGAGCAAGACACTGAGGACTATGTGCTGGAATTTATCAGGCTGGCACGCCTGACTAAAATGAGTGAAACATGCCTGATGATCTTCTTTCGTGGAGGACTATCAGAGCCACTCCGTTCACGCATGCCGCTATGGGATGCTGACTGGACACTGGAGTGCTACGCGGCCTGTGCACTTCAGCTGAGTGGCTCCACATTGGTGGCGGGGGTCACCAGGTCGGAGAAACCGGTGACCACAGTCTCTGCGGAAGAGGACTTTAGGGCAATCCAGAGGTACGGGAGACTGGCCTCAAGTCTGGAGGAGACTGCGCTTTGCTCTGTGCGAGCAGCTGGCGTCCTGATGGTTGGAATTTTGGCCGGGATGGCCACTTCATCTGGGCCTTCAGCCCATACCCAGAGCCCAGATACGCCCCATTGCCAAGACCCAGTTCCAGTGGATTGTATTCCAGTGGTCCCAGTTCCGGTGGATCGTATTCCGGTGGATCCGGTGCCGGTGGATCCTGTCCCCGTGGTCCGTAAGCGGAGGAGGAGAGGGAAGGAGCGCTCCGTGACGGTTCCGGTGATCGCTGTGCCGGTGGTCCCTGTGCCGGTGGTCCCTGTGCCGGTGGTCCCTGTGCCGGTGGTCCCTGTGCCGGTGGTCCCGGTGCCGGTGGTCCCGGTGCCGGTGGTCCCGGTGCCGGTGGTCCCAGGGCCGGCGGACTCTGTGCTGGAGATGCCGCTCCGGCGCCCTGCTCTTCCCGCGCCGCAACGCATTTACCTGCACTTCCAGCGCCGCCCGGCGTCCTGCTCTGCCCGCGCCCGGCCCTGCTCTGCCGCGCCGCCCGGCGTCCTGCTCTGCCCGCGCCGCCCGGCGTCCTGCTCTGCCCGCGCGCCCGGCGTCCTGCTCTGCCAGCGCCGCCCGGCGTCCTGCTCTGCCCGCGCGCCCGGCGCCCTGCTCTTCCAGCGCCGCAACGACGCCTGCTCTGCCTGCGCCGCCCGGCGCCCTGTTCTGCTGGCCACCCCGGCCGCCTGAACTCTGCTGGCCATCCCGGCCGCCTGATCTCTGCTGGCCACCCCGGCCGCCTGAACTCTGCTGGCCGCCCCGGCAGCCTGAACTCTGCAGTCCGCCCCGGCGGCCTGAACTCTGCAGTCCGCCCGGCGGCCGAACTCTGCTGTCCGCCCCGGCAGCCGGAACTCTGCTGTCCGCCCCGGCAGCCGGAACTCTGCTGTCCGCCCCGGCAGCCGGAACTCTGCTGGCCACTCCGGCTCCCCCGGCCGCCTGAACTCTGTTGGCCACTCCGACCGACCCGGCCACCTGAACTCTACTGGCCGATCCGGCCGCCTGAACCCTGCTGGTCGCCCCGGCCGCCTGAACCCGGCTGGCCGCCCCGGCCGCCTGAACTCTGCTGGCCATCCCGGCAGCCTGAACTCTGCTGGCCATCCCAGCAGCCGGAACTCAGCTGGCCACTCCGGCTCCCCCGGCCGCCTGAACTCTGTTGGCCACTCCAACCGACCCGGCCACCTGAACTCTACTGGCCGATCCGGCCGCCTGAACTCTGCTGGACGCCCCGGCCGCCTGAACCCGGCTGGCCGCCCCGGCCGCCTGAACTCTGCTGGCCATCCCGGCCGCCTGAACTCTGCTGGCCGTCCCTTAGCTTGAACTCTGCTGGCCATCCCGGCCGCCTGAACTCTGCTGGCCGTCCCGGCAGCCTGAACTTTGCTGGCCACTCCGGCCCCCCCGGCCACCTGAACCCGGCTGGCCGCCCCAGCCGCCTGAACTCTGCTGGTCATCCCGGCCTCCTGAACTCTGCTGGCCGTCCCGGCCGCCTGAACTTTGCTGGCCACTCCGCCCCCGCCGCCTGAACTTTGCTGGCCACTCCGGCCCCTCCGGCCGCCTGAACTCTGCTGGCCACTCCGGCCCCCCCGGCCGCCTGAACTCTGCTGGCCACTCCGGCCCCCGGCCGCCTGAACTCTGCTGGCCACTCCGGCCCCCGGCCACCTGAACTCTTTGTGTTCCCTGTCCCTCCCTTGTTTTCCCCTTCCTTATCTGTTTCTCCCTGGTCTGTCCCGCCCGTCCCGCCCTGGGACCAGAACTCTGCTGGTCATCCCGGCCTCCTGAACTCTGCTGGCCGTCCCGGCCGCCTGAACTTTGCTGGCCACTCCGGCCCCGGCCGCCTAAACCCGGCTGGCCGCCCGGCTGCCTGAACTCTGCTGTGCTGGCCATCCCGGCCGCCTGATCTCTGCTGGCCGCCCGGCCGCCTGAACTCTGCTGGCCACTCCGGCTCCCCGCGCCTGAACTCTGCTGGCCACTCCAGCCCCTGGCCGCCTGAACTCTGCTGGCCACTCCGGCCCCGGCCGCCTGAACTTTGCTGGCCACTCCGGCCCCTCCGGCCGCCTGAACTCTGCTGGCCACTCCGGCCCCGGCCGCCTGAACTCTGCTGGCCACTCCGGCCCCGGCCGCCTGAACTCTGCTGGCCACTCCGGCCCCGGCCGCCTGAACTCTTTGTGTTCCCTGTCCCTCCCTTGTTTTCCCCTTCCTTATCTGTTTCTCCCTGGTCTGGCCCTCCCGTCCCGCCCTGGTCTGGCCCTCCCGTCCCGCCCGGTCTGGCCCTCCCGTCCCGCCCGGTCTGGCCCTCCCGTCCCGCCCGGTCTGGCCCTCCCGTCCCGCCCGGTCTGGCCCTCCCGTCCCGTCCCGGTCTGGCCCTCCCGTCCCGTCCCGGTCTGGCCCTCCGTCCCGTCCCGGTCTGGCCCTCCCGTCCCGTCCGCCCTGGCCCTCCCGTCCCGTCCGCCCCTGGCCCTCCCGTCCCGTCCGCCCCTGGCCCTCCCGTCCCGTCCGCCTGGCCCTCCCGTCCCGTCCGCCCTGGCCCTCCCGTCCCGTCCGCCTGGCCCTCCCGTCCCGTCCGCCCTGGCCCTCCCGTCCCGCCCTGGTCTGGCCCTCCCGTCCCGTCCCGCCCTGGTCTGGCCCTCCCGTCCCGTCCGCCCCTGGCCCTCCCGTCCCGTCCCGCCCTGGCCCTCCCGTCCCGTCCCGCCCTGGTCTGGCCCTCCCGTCCCGCCCTGGTCTGGCCCTCCGTCCCGCCCCTGGTCTGGCCCTCCCGTCCCGCCCCTGGTCTGGCCCTCCGTCCCGCCCTGGTCTGGCCCTCCGTCCCGCCCCTGGTCTGGCCCTCCGTCCGCCCCTGGTCTGGCCCTCCCGCCCCGCCCTGGTCTGGCCCTCCGTCCCGCCCCTGGTCTGGCCCAGCCCTCCCGTCCCGCCCTGGTCTGGCCCTCCCGTCCCGCCCTGGTCTGGCCCTCCCGTCCCGCCCTGGTCTGGCCCTCCCGTCCCGCCCTGGTCTGGCCCTCCCGTCCCGCCCTGGTCTGGCCCTCCCGTCCCGCCCTGGTCTGGCCCTCCCGTCCCGCCCTGGTCTGGCCCTCCCGTCCCGCCCCTGGTCTGGCCCTCCCCCGTCCCGCCCCTGGTCTGGCCCTCCCGTCCCGCCCTGGTCTGGCCCTCCCGTCCCGCCCTGGTCTGTCCTCCCGCCCCGCCCCTGGTCTGTCCCTCCCGCCCCGCCCCTGGTCTGTCCCTCCCGTCCCGCCCTGGTCTGTCCCTCCCATCCCGCCCCTGGTCTGTCCCTCCAGTCCCGCCATGGTCTGTCACTCCCGTTCCGCCCTGGTCTGTCCTCCCTGACTCTCATCCCTCCCCCTGTTCTGCCGCAGCTTCACCTCCCTCCATGACTGGTTTTGGAGCGTCTGGAAGCCGCTCCTTTGAGGGGGGGTAGTTTCACATCTGTTCTGTGTCTGACACTCTGTGGGACTTATGCTGTTGGGTATCTGTGCAGTATCTCTGTGTTCTTTTCTGTGTCCTGTTTCCTGTGGAATTTTTGTAGTTCTTGTAGTTTTTCCTCTGATTAGGTTTCCCCAGGTGTCCCCTGTTAACCACGCTCCCTTGTTATCTTGTTAACCTTGTTCCCTTTCTGTGTATATATACCCCTGTGATTTAGTTGTTCTCGATCGGTCGTTGTTTTGTGTCATGCAGGTTTGAGTCCTTTTCTGATTGTTAAACTTTCTCAGTGTTATTTTTGTTCCTGGGTTGTTTGATTGTTTATTTTCATTAAAATCCCCTGCATTTGGATCCTACATCTCTGCCTGCCGCCTGTGATTTTTTTACACCCGTGACAAACCGCGACAATAGTCAAGGCTGATTTATGTATTTCATCTGCAATGTTTTGTGATGTGAAGTGAATTTGGGTACAAGTTCCTTGTAACATGTACTTATTTTCTGCTTTGAATGAAAAATTGTAATTCATTTAGAGCTGTTTGGTTTGGTTTGGTTTGGTTTGGTTTAAGACTAAGAAATGTTTATTTTTTTAAAAGCTTATGGAGAAAATGAATGGGAAAAAAATCCTTCCTGAACCAGGTTAAATGCAGACAAGTTTTGAGAAAGTTGCATGTAAGATTGGCTACATTTTTAACATACAGAGAAACACACTCAGAATACATTTCCTCAAGACATTTGTTGATAAGACTACATTAGTTTACAGAAACAAAATGCAATTAATTTAAAAAAAAATGCACTTACCTACATAATCAGGAATACCAATCCCAGAGATCTTAGCACACACATTTACTGACAGACTGAGAGAAAGAGAGAGAGAAGAAATTAGAAGAACAAAATTGATGTGACGTTGACAAAAGAGAGGAAGAGGATTGTTAATAAGGGTGGAGTGTTTGTATTTGAAGCTGAATGGAATGTGGGACGCTGAGGTACTCTGAGCTCCTCAATAATTAATAACTTAATCGAATTTGCCCTTTTCTGCTCCTTCCACCTGTCCTTTCCTCACTTCATCACACCATCCCTCCCTCCCTCACTCTAATAATCTGGTAATAGAGGCTGCAATTAGAGTGGCCTAAGTACAACTTCCTGTTCCTGTCAAATTTTGTTCACTCTTCGAGATCTCATACAAATTTTAGATTGTCATTAAATATTGTAAAAACATTTCCAAACCCTATTTATATTAAGTCTAATATGCAAACTTCACCACACGCATGCACGCACACACACACAAACACACACACACACACACACACACACACACACACACACACACACAAAAACTAGCCCTTTATTTCCAAAGAAACACAAATAAAACCAGGCCTGAGGACTTAAAACATGGCACTCCATCACTCACACAAGCTGTAAGGTGAGAGCGCAGAAAAATACTTTTTGAAACATGCTCACACCTCTCCAGCTGGTGCTCAATAACTGTATTTCCGTTATGTTGAACGTGTAATGATATCTGTGCTTGGGGACTCACAACTGCAGTCTTATTGGCCCAACGGGCCAATCCGATGCATAGCATTCCACACAACCCAAATATGTCTAATCAGAAACACCCCATTAGGCCCCCTAAACACACTTAGACAGCATTGAGCGTGTCTGAGTTTAAATTAGCGATAAACAGCTGGATGCTGTGCTTCATGAACAACACGAAATACCCATGAGGCCATGCCTGATGGAATACAGCATTGTGCATTGTGCTCTAACCATGCAAACCCTGCCATGACCCCTCCAGGTAGTGGTGCATTTTAAAATACACAGAAGAAGTCATGTGCATGCTGTACAGTGAGAGAGGAAGGGGAGAGAGTATGCATATTTAGAGGAGGAAGTGGCCCTAATTTAATGATGCCTTGTTAGTTCTCCTCCCCCGTGACAAGGGTAAACGCATAATCATGCAGGCCTACAACACATGCAAACTCTGCAGTGCCCAGAGGTTGACCCCGCTGACCCCTGCTCTGACCCCACTGCAACTCTTCCAACTCTGCAGCCCATCTGACATCTGTAATTTCTGCCCACTCCTCACAGTATTAATGGCACTTGTGTGTGTGTGGTTTGACACAAGTCATCTAACACACTTTTATACTCTGCATGTGCATAGGCTGTTTTATTGGTAAACCTTCATTTATAAAGCATTACTGTCTTCAAATAAATTTAACTTGCGTCGAAAATAGAATTTATAGGTAACAAAATTTAATGTAAAATGTAAAAATAAATATAACTTAATTATTATATTTATTTTATGTACAGTATACAGTGCATATAACGTACAGTGATGTTTGATGTGATATGTGATGTCTATTATTATTGCTATACAGTATTATATAAAATATAATGTAAACTAATTAAATACAATTTTAATTATTAAATTAGAAAAATGCCAAACAGAAGCATTTGACTAGTTTATATTATTTATTTATTTATATTTTACTATGTACTGATGGGTCAAAAAAATAGTGAAATACTTCTAATTTGCATTTTCCTAATTTCATACAATTAGTTTCGTTGCTGCTAGAACACTTTCAGAAAAAACAAATGCAAAATTTTACCTTTATGGGGTACAGCAGCTTGTCACTGGGGCAGTACCCTTTTTCACCTTTAATAGGTACCTTAAGGTACAATTATGCACCTTTTAAGGGTGAAAAAGTTACAAAGATATCCTTTTAAGGGTACTGCCCCAGTGACAAGCTGCTGTACCCCATAAAGGTAACATTTCTGCAAAAAAAATTCTGAGTGAAGAGTATACATAATACAATCAAACCAATTAAACTCGAGATAGACAGAGGGGTTCAACCTTAACCATGGTGGTGTTTTTTATGCTCCCTTTCTTGTTCAGTTTCTTTCTGTGTTCATCTGTGTCTCAGTGTTTTTCTCTGTTTCTCTCTATTTCCAACCACAGTTTGTACATTTATTTTACTAAGCTACTCTTTTGTTATTGCAGAATTCCACACTTTAGTTCTTTCGTTTGTCTCTTCAAAACCTCTAGTCCTTTCTTCCCCACGCCAACCCTAACACACAGACACAAGCACCCCAAGCAGCCAAACAGATCTGGTATGTTTACAGTCACAAAGCCCAAAAACTGCTTGTGGGACACAATGTCCATCCACATACGGGGTAAGAATGCAGGGTTGTGTGTATGTTTGTGTGGTTTGGAAGAATGTATTGAGACTTCCAGAAACACTTAGTTTTACCACAGAAAAAAAAACCCTGCTGTAATGTGGTACTATAGACCACATGGATTTAAAACCTCCCAGTCTGCCATAGCTTTTTGGCCCAGACTGCTTTGGTTTACCCTTAACAAGGACTAAAGATCAACATATCTGTCCCATCAACTGAACACTTCTAGAAGAGATAAATCAAAACATGAACTTTCAAATGTTCTTCTTTTATGAGCATGTAGTACATAAGAGTCACTCGTAGTGTCAGATGCTGAGAGAGTACTTCAATAGCTCTGGATAAATAGTCACTTGACACTTACCAGGTTACCATGTCATCAGAATTGGGCATGCGGCAGGACTTGTCCTCAGGGATAAGAATTCTTGGCATCAAAATCAGCTGAGCATTCACAGTGACCACTGGCCTTGCCCTAGTATGTTGAGAGATAATAGAGATAATAATAAAAACAAATAAAAAATTACTGATATCACTGATATGATTGTATTGCGGCAATGAGTTTGAATTGGAAGCTGAATTCAGAGCTGCATATACACATTAAGAACCCACCAAAGTTGTTTATGTCTAATGAAAGAAATTACAAGACTTAAAGTCAATGTGAATCTCAGTTGGAATTAGATTTTCAGTTCATTTCAACACTTTTAACTTCTGTAATGTGATGTATTTCAGAGTGGAACAGGACATTCAATGAAAAAAATTTGGTATCCAATTTTATCCATCTTGAACTGATTGGATCGTAAAAAGTTGCCATTTTAAATGTGAATATGAGTTTCTTAAATCAAAATATATAGCACTTTGACTGTTAACTACATCCAATAGCTCACATGGCCTAAATGATACCAGCAGAAAAGAAAAGAGCATTTTTATTTGTTTCCCTTTTATGTAGAATAACATGTACCTATAAATAGTATAGGAACAAGCATTAAGAAATTAAAGAGTGTCAATTTTGATTTAATGTTGGCCTTAAAGGTACCGTGAGCAAATGTAGCCATTATTTCTAGCTTTTGCCATTTTGCTTCCACAACACAACAACAATCTCTTTCTCTATCAGCAAACCTGGGTATTCAAACCAATTGGCAAGAAGAAAGCATTTCTGATTAGCTAAAATAGCTAATTGAAGTTATTTCTCAGGACTCCTATTTCAGTGATATGTCAGATAGAATAAACATTCAATGTAAAACAGTATTACATGAAGAATCACTTAAAGACATTTAACCAACAGAAACTAAACATTCAGAGTCTAATAAAACATCAGACAGGCTGAGTAAATGAGAACATAACATGAGGTCAGTCTCTGCTCTGCTCCGGTCTCACATTCACTCTGTTGAGACTAGCACTCAAACTGGATTAACAGTGGAAATGTTAGCTTACACAAATACACCAGAGCCCACGACAGCTAATCGCTTTAACATTGACACCGAGACACCGCTTGTGTGTGAGAGTGTGTGCTGGGACATGGTAATGCGTCCGTGTGTTTTTGGTGGCTTTGAGGCAGGAAAAAGGGACTATTTTGAAACATTTCTGAGGGAAACCTGAGCTGAAACACCCAATCGAAGTCTTCGCTACTCAGACTAGACATGCCACAAGTCTGTAGATAATGTTTGCTGACTGAACTCCTGTCAGCTACAACTGAAGAATTTTTCATGAATGCATTATGAAGCCAGGCATTTCAATATAGTCTGTTATGCAATTTGAAAATATGTTACTATCATATCAAGGAACAGAGAAAAACAACTTCATGTGTATCAGGTTTCCTTCCAGCCAAACCTCAAACACAGGTGTTTTCTGTGCCGTTCACTCTAATTGAGAAAACATGTGAGTTTAGTGAAAGCTGTAGGTGAGTTTAGGCCAGAATAAGTGTGTGTGTGTGTGTGTGTGTGTATGTATATATATATATATATATATATATATATATATATATATATATATATATATATATATATATATATATATATATATATATATATATATATATATATATTAGACTTTAACGCATTAATTAAGATTAATTAATTGCGTGACTTTTAACGCTAATTAAGATTAATTACGCAAAAATAGATAACAATTTTAACTTATTTTTGCACCGCGAACGTTTTTAATGAATGAGTTATCGACGGACCGATTATACTGGAACACCAACTAGCGTTCTTGACTTCTGAACACAACAAACCACAGAGAACATGAACGCAGAAGCTGGCGAGACTGCTTTGCTTGGCCCCGTGGATGGGAAATTTTGTTTTAAAAAACGAAAGGATGGAAGCGTCGACAAGAGCATGGTTGTGTGGAAGCTTTGCAACAAGGAATTTGCGAGCCTCAAATATCACCTCAACGCAAAACGCTGGACATAAATAAATAAACACAATTTTGTTGATTAAGCTTATGTATTCAGTCATTATTCAATGGTATACTAAAAATCCATGTGAAAAAAATTACTTCTCACTGTTCTCAGGTCAAATATTTATATGCAATTAAAATGCGATTAATTTCGATTAATTAATTACAAAGCCTCTAATTAATTAGATTAATTTTTTTAATCGAGTCCCGGCCCTAATATATATATATATATATAGGTCCTTCTCAAAAAATTAGCATATTGAAAATTAGCATATTCAGCTCATGAAAACCCCAAATTCAAATCTAAAAAAATTAGCATATCATGAAAAGGTTCTCTAAACGAGCTATTAACCTACTCATCTGAATCAACTAATTAACTAATTAACTAAACACCTGCAAAAGATTCCTGAGGCTTTTAAAAACTCCCAGCCTGGTTCATTACTTAAAACCGCAATCATGGGTAAGACTGCCGACCTGACTGCTGTCCAGAAGGCCATCATTGACACCCTCAAGCGAGAGGGTAAGACACAGAAAGAAATTTCTGACCGAATAGGCTGTTCCCAGATTGCTATATCAAGGCACCTCAGTGGGAAGTCTGTGGGAAGGAAAAAGTGTGGCAAAAAACGCTGCACAACGAGAAGAGGTGACCGGACCCTGAGGAAGATTGTGGAGAAGGACCGATTCCAGACCTTGGGGGACCTGCGGAAGCAGTGGACTGAGTCTGGAGTAGAAACATCCAGAGCCACCGTGCACAGGCGTGTGCAGGAAATGGGCTACAGGTGCCGCATTCCCCAGGTCAAGCCACTTTTGAACCAGAAACAGCGGCAGAAGCGCCTGACCTGGGCAACAGAGAAGCAGCACTGGACTGTCGCTCAAATTTTGCATGTCATTCGGAAATCAAGGTGCCAGAGTCTGGAGGAAGACTGGACTTCAGGCATTTTGGCATTTCCTTCTCCCCAGTGTCAAGTACCCACAGTCAGTGATGGTCTGGGGTGCCATGTCAGCTGCTGGTGTTGGTCCACTGTGTTTTATCAAGGGCAGGGTTAATGCAGCTAGCTATCAGGAGATTTTGGAGCATTTCATGCTTCCATCTGCTGAAAACCTTTATGGAGATGAAGATTTCGTTTTTCAGCACGACCTGGCACCTGCTCACAGTGCCAAAACCACTGGTAAATGGTTTACTGACCATGGTATTACTGTGCTCAATTGGCCTGCCAATTCTCCTGACCTGAACCCAATAGAGAATATGTGGGATATTGTGAAGAGCAAGTTGAGAGACGCAAGACCCAACACTCTGGATGAGCTTAAGGCCGCTATCCTGGGCCTCCATAATACCTCAGCAGTGCCACAGGCTGATTGCCTCCATGCCACGCCGCATTGAAGCAGTCATTTCTGCGAAAGGATTCCCGACCAAGTATTGAGTGCATAACTGAACATAATTATTTGAAGGTTGACTTTTTTTGTATTAAAAGCAATTTTCTTTTATTGGTCGGATGAAATATGCTAATTTTTTTAGATAGGAATTTGGGGTTTTAATGAGCTGTATGCCAAAATCATCAGTATTAAAACAATAAAAGACCTGAAATATTTCAGTTGGTGTGCAATGAATCTAAAATATATGAAAGTTTAATTTTTATCATTACATTATGGAAAATAATGAACTTTTATCACAATGTGCTAATTTTTTGAGAAGGACCTATATATATATATATATATACACAAACAAATAATTTCTCAAATTTATTTTATATACATAAAAATGAATACAAAATACATTAAAAATTATCTATTATCTATTAGCTTTGACCATGAAAATTTAGATTTTTTAGCACTGAATGAAAAAGAGTCTGTGCTTTCTAATGACATAATTATTGTTACTTATTACATTCCTCCAAACTTTGAAATGAAAAAAATAATTTCCTCTCATAAAATGTTTTTTTTATTTGTTGAGAAAATGGCCTAGAAAGATTTTCAGATTTTCATAATTTTTATTCAAGCATACTTCAAATAATTAAGACACAAATAACAGGTAAGGTAAAAATATAATGCATGATATGACATAGAGGATATATTTTAAAAATATATATTTTTGATTTTAGTAATATGAAAATCATAAATATATAAACATAAATATGTTGACGTTTTTGACCCTGGTGCGCACCAAACAAGCAGACCCAGGCCACAGAAAAGATGGTACAGGTAGAACCGCGTCTGCTCGCAACATCTTTTGCAAGATCTTTGTTTGTGTGTGTGAGTGAGTGACAAGAGGAATTCCTGCTGTTGACTCCTTTACACATTTTATAAGCTCTTCATGGGTTTTGATCTGGTCAAAACACCATCATATGTCTACACACATACGACGAGTGCATTTAGCCAGAATTGTTTTATATGTTCGATAAGTTCCATCATGAAATATACGTAATAAATCACCAATCAGGCGACCAATCAGGTTATGAACATATCCCTATTCCTTTGGGTTTGTTTCTTTAGGTTCGGTGTTAAAATGCTAATGCTAAGCGTACAAGGACTTTTTTTTTTTTTTGGTCCAGACCAAACAAACCATGTGAATCGAACTACAAGTGTGAACAAACCCTTAAAGCTGAGAAAGAGGAAACTCAAAACCAAAAACATCCCATTGCGAGTTACAACTTATATGAATATGTGACATGCAGGGTATATATATGAAATTGTAAACATTTGTAATGACAATGTTGTATTATGTGGTGGATTTAAAGAGTAAAATGTCTCACCTGTAGGCCACAACTTTACTCACTCCAAATGCACCGACCAGCAAATCTGTAAAGAGACCGAAATATACTGAGAAGTGCAGGACACACACAATATGATATGAAAATATGTATGAAAAATATGAAAATATGAAAAATGTGTGTTACGAGAGAAAGAGGAAGAAAGAGAACGAGTGGCTGGATCATAAAGCTTCAAAGCACACTGCAGTTGGAAGTGATTTGGGCCTCCAGCACTCTCTATCAAAGATTCGTCGACCCGTTTCTCATTCTACCAGTCTAACATCTTACATCACCTGCCATCCCTGAACAGAGCCAAAGAGAAACCCCAGAGAGCCACGGAGAACGTGTGAGACTTTAATCTCATTCTACTCAGAGGTGCACCGAGCCACAGTTGATTAAGGGAAAGGTAAATACACCATGCTTCTCTTAATGAAGGTGGGCACGACAAACCTGAATTTCAACCTATTTGAGATTTTAATGTGTTGCAGTGGAAGTAATGTAGTTTTAATAAATCAGGGCCTTCACAAAAATCATGTGACAAGGTTTAATAAAAACAGTGTGATCACCATGTCAATGTTAAGTGAGACAAACAAACTAATGCCACAAAACATAATAGAATTCATTAGTAATTGATTGCTAATACTTGCTCATTCATTTGCTGATGTTTTCCTGGTAGACGAAACATGTTTTGGAGTAGTTCAATGGATTTGACAAAACAATGAAAACATGTTTTGTTTTACATATTTTGATTAGAGTAAGGGAAACAAAAAGAAAATGTATATTTCTTAATAAGTAAAGCACTTGGGAATAAGACAAATATGATGACATTTGTGTAAATCAAAGGTGAAAATATTTCAAATTCACCAAAAAAGCTAACATGATTTCTCTCTCTCTCTCTGTATAAATATTTGAAAAAATTAATGCTTTTATTTAGCAAGGATACGATGAACTGATCAAAAATTGTGTGTGTGTGTGTGGGGGGGGGTCATATTGCCGGCTCAACATCATGCTGTCTGTCAGTCATGTCTGATCGTTGATCGGAACAACCCTATTGCAATATATTCTCAAAACGTATTAAAATAAAAAACATTCTTTCTTCTTCCTCCCAAACGTTTCCTGTTTCTCTACATAAGCCAAAATCTTTTCTTTAACTAATGTAATACAGGTAGCAAAAACAAGGTAACGATAGAGAAAATTTTGTCTAAAACATTTAAAGCCAGATTTTTTTAAACTATCATACAAAACTTTGAGTTCCTAAAAAGTGCAATTATTAAAACAATACCTGGTCACTGACAACAATATCACCAACTATTCAGGGGCTTGTGTGCAAACAAACCACACCTCCAGTACCTGAGACGGTGGAAATGTTGGCATGTGTGTGTGTGTGTGTGTGTGTGTTATTAGTCTGTTGCTTCCTTTATGGCCTCTGCTAAAGCTATAACCATCTATTCCTCTCTGACATCTCATTAAACTATAATTGAACCAACATAAACCATAGCAAAAGAGCTGCTTCTGACACCCGCTCAGACAATATTAGACATTTTATTTTCTTTGATGGTGAAATCGTTTTTTGATGAGTATAGATTGTCTAATAAGTAAACATTAATATTTAACCCTTACACAAGGTTGGTTTCATTCAGTCTATAATTAAACTCGAGCGAGAGTTTTCCTCTCTCTCCTTAGCGTTTGAATTGTACACAGCATTAATAGGAAGGAAGAGTACAAATCGCTCCTGGAGGGATGCTTGCAGTCAGGCAAACTCAGAGACTCACATGCAGGAATGTTCCAGAACAGCTCCAGCACCCTAATGAGTGCTCAGAGACTGCGGCTTTGATTCCTGTTTCACTGAGGTCGATCACTGGCTTCGCTTTCCATCAGGTCCTGCCTTCAGGAATGAAACAACCCTGGCAAAGAGCCCGTTGTAAACCAGAGTCAGCAGCTTTTGGTATTGTGACAGAAAACACACCTCAAACACAATGGACAGAAACAAGCGCTAACACCGAGTGACAGATGCACACACACACATATCCTAAAGGCCTGAGCTCTCATCTTGTAAATGCAGAGAAAATGACAGAATAATTCAATTTATTACATTCCCACATCTGGAAAGTCCATTTGAGCGCTCAACTTCCTCAGAATGGCAGTGAGGTGTAAATGTGTGTGTGCACTGCAATAGTCAACCTCAAAATATTCAGGTCGGACCCTCCAGCCACCACAACACAAGGGTCTTGACCGCATGAATAGGTTAATAGGAGGTGGAATGATGGAGGGAGGAGATGGAAGAAGCTCAAACACTTGAACTTTAATAAGGTTAGAGTCTGTTATATTCATCTTCATCCTCCAGCCAATGAAATGCCGGAGCACATCCAACTAATGCAATCTTCTTTTTTACCTCCAGTTCTGAATTTCTCTCTCATTTCACCTGACATACAATCCATCTCCAAAAAAGAAAAAGAAAACAGAACCAAACCTTTCCCTGTAGATGTTTGGATGGAAATGTTCTTGAATGGATTGGTAGTACATTCATATTCATACGGTGCCCACCCAAGTTCCTAAAACATTTCTAATGGGTCCTGAATGTAACATTAGTTTCACATACTAACAACATAGCATGTTTTTGGAAGCAATAATGTAGAAATATAGTGGAAAGGGGAATTCTGATCAAAAATCTTTTCATTATTTTTCCATTTTTATTCTTAGGACAAATTATTTTCCTCTGTGTTGCCATTTTGGTATTTTAAAGTGCTTCTCTCTCAAATTAAGGAAGTAATTGTTAAATGTGCAATGTGAGTATGTCTGTTTTGTGTTTTAACTGAAAATGATGCCTTAAGCGGTGGACAGGAAATGTAGAGTACGTGATCTTCACTGCTGTTCAAGCAGGTCATGATGAATGACCCTTGACCTTTGACTTTTACCCTGCATTCAACCACAAAGTTCACTCAAACCCTCACAATAAACCCCAAACCACACACACACAAATGAAAGCCGTATAAACAGGAAAGGTATGAGGTGTGATGATTTAATTCTTGTAGAGAGATAAATGAGAAGCAGGATTTTAGTTCTTATAGCTATGTAGACATACTCAAACATAGTAATTCGTTTGTACACTCTGAACGTGAAACTGCTGAACAATGTGACAAAATTACAGCCAATCAGAAGATTTGTTGATTTTATTTGATTATTTTATAAGTGAATTTAACAGGGACAGTACATGACTTCCCCAGAATTAGCTACAGAGCTAAATTACATCTGCTGTCCCTGGGCAGGAAGAAGAGGAGGAACACATAGTGTAGCATAAATAGATAAAACCACCAAAACTAATGTTTAAAAATACAACTGGCAATCCAAATTCAAGCACAATACACAATAAAAATAGCTATAACAACTGAAGAAATCAATGTTCACATATTTAGCTCTTCTTCAGCTTAAATTATGACTTGAAATGCTTAAGATTAGGACACAGTCTTATGTTAATAGGTGATTTATAACAAATATGAACAGAAAAAGCAGAGCGACCAAAGTCTGTAGCTCTATATTACACTTTACAATAACTTCTTAATGAAAGTCTTGTCTGTCTTTATATAAACTATGTAAAGTTTTAAAAGTAGATTTTGCAACCATGATGATACACAATATTAAAAATGAGAAAATATCATTAAGTGCAGATAAACTTTAGCAGCATCTGTAGAAAGTTGATTATTTGTCACTATACAGACCAAATTTTTGACATGCTTCTCAAATGTCAGGTGTGACACAATTTGTAATTTCTCTCACCATTAACTATAATTTCAGATTCCCTAATTTTAATAGTAAAAACATGCATGCAGTTTAACAGCACTGAGTAAGTAAGTCATATATTTTTTTCTTAGCAGATCATTTAATCGCCACTTGTTCCTTGATTTTGGCATATACATAAATCACAGTGCCATCTGCATACATCTGGATATTTACATCGGGACAGACTTTAGGAAGATCAATGCAAGCGTTCAAATACAAGCTAAAATGTAGGGGCCCAAGGGTAGAGCCCTGAGGAACCCCAGTTGAACAGTCTTTTAAGGAAGATTTACACACTCTAATGTTGTTTCAAACCTGTATGACTTTCTTCTGCAGAACATAAAAGATGATATTTTAAAGAATATTGGTAACCAAAAATTTTAGGTTATTATTGACTTCTATTGTATGTGAAAAAGTTTGGAACGACATGAGGGTAAGCAACGAAAGAATTAATGTTGGGTGAACTATTCCTTTAATGTACAATTACGAGTTGACCAATGAGATGTCATAGTGGGTCGAGCTACCAGTACAATGCCAGATGAAAAGAAATCAGGCAATTTGCCAGTTTTGGACACAAAGTAACAAAGCTACTTCCTCTATAAACCAAGACCATTTATCAAACCAAGCTGTAAAATCACCTTTCAGATCATGTTAGAGCTATCAACATACTAATATAAGAGTGCTTACATTTACATATTTATATTTACGAACATTATGGCAGTTTGCATACAGTTTGCTTAGATGTTAGGAAATCATAATAGAGATTATTAACATATCAAAATCTACAAGGTGTAAAATGGTAATTTAAAACTGAATTATGACTAGTTCTGGTGCAAGAAACTGTGACTAAATAAAATGCTCAACATGTCCCATTTACATTTATTCATCTGCAGATGCCTTTATCCAAAGCAACTTACAAAAGAGGAACACAACAGAGCAATTTTAATCTTAATGAACTGGTGAAAGTGATAAAGATCTGAAGAAATGTACATGCACAGCATAAAGGCCGATTAGAACATTCATACAGATCAAAGATTACTGAGATCACATCTCTAAAAAGCTGTGATTTATCCACTCTGAGAATAAGAGACAGGAAAACCTGTTTTCTGTCTTTCGTTTTCCTTTCTGGGTCTGTTCAACATCATTACATGTGTGTGTGTGTGTGTGTGTGTGTGTGTGTACACCTGTGTATGATTGTTCTACCATCCATCTATGGTTTTCATGTATGGAAAAGATCTGCGTTTATTAGAGAATATTTAAGATGACAATCCTGTCACCATTAAAGAACAAACTCCCGCACACACACTTATGCGACACATGTGCATATAAGCTGCCTAACCATCTGACTTCCTGTCTCTATAAAGAAAGCATGTGACAGCATCTGCTTTGATGATTTTGTACAATGCCATTAAAAAATGAAAGAGGAGATTAAAGGACAGAAAGAATGAATACTCCGCTCTGTTTTTTGTTGAAAGGGGCTTGAGGCGTTACAGCAGTTTGGCTTTAGAAGCACGCTGGGTGTTTCTGTAGTTCTGTTTCTGTAAATGAATCAGTTAATTCATGTTTCTGTTAGTCAAAACAAGATTATAGTGCAGCTGTGATGGATTGTGAGAACATGCAGATATGTATTCTTCTAAAAGCTCTGGATATTCACTCAGACAGTTCATTTCAATATAAACTAATCCACAAACACTATGTGAAGTCTAGTTGGGATCATTTCGAATTCAAATAAACATTTTACTAAAACATTTATGTAGCTGCTTTAAAACTCCTGATCATTTCTTCTCACAGATACTCAGAAACACCTGGGTCTGAGGAACAAGAGTTGAACCCTTAAAACTTCATCTGGAGGCCAGTCAACATCTGTCGCACACACAGGCTTTAAATAGCTTGTTCAGTGACATCGAAACTATCGAATTTAAAGTATCTAAAATATTCAATAAAATTTGACCTTCACAGGTAAACTCCAATGAGTGATTTGATGTGGTTCAGACAGCAGAGAGTGTCAGAAATCACATGGATCTCATCATACTCAGTGGAAGATTGTTCTCAGTAAAAACATTATGAATAAATGGTGATAAACATAGTAATGAGAATAATATGAAGAAAAAGTATCCCACAATAAAAGGAGGCAAAGAAAACAAAAAGAATGAGTGGAAATACTTGCACACATTTGTAAAAAATTACCAGTGGACTGACCAACAAAGCTATTCAACCTGGATGTTTCAGTCCAGTCTTTTTCTTCTTCTTCCAGTCTTTCATTCCTCCTACATCTAATCTCCCTGGCTTACATCAGTTCCTAAGCATGATTGTCTTAACAGAAACTTGCGTAAACAAAGAGAGGAAGAGACTAAAGGGTTTTCTTTACTCACCAGGGTACTGGTTGTTATCGAGGTCAGAATCTCCACGCAGGGTGAATCCAAAGCCTGCTGGGATGGCGGATGAGGCCCAGTCTCCTCTTAGCACTTGAGATGCCTGTAACATCAGTCCAGATTTCTGCCCATTATAGATGAAGACCCTGCCACCACGGTCCTCCCCTGCGAACGGAGCCCCTACTGCCACGTCTGAGAAAGAACGAGATGGAGAAACCATATTTCATTAATAACAGCATTTATACTACACAAACTAGACAAGCTGTACATCCTATTTGTTTCCACACACAGCCAACCTAAGGAAGCCTGTTTCTGCCTCAGAGTTATATACATTTTTAAAAAGATTGTGAGATAGAAGTAAAAAATGTAAAACAAAAAAGTTGCAACTGTAAGATACAATCAATTGTGGGACTTTCAACTGACTTATGAAGTGGCAATATAAATTCTAAATAGAAAGTGTGGCGAGATAGACGAGCGAGAGACCTGGGAGGAGTGAGCGAGACCGGTGCGTGATTGAGAATGAGCGTCACCTGCGAGGCACACCGAGTCCTCTCATGAGGGAGCTCGGAGGCATATAAGGACGTGCGACACCAGTGAAGTACGAGAGTGGATCAGTCGTGGACTTTATGTTGTGTTTTATTATGTGTGTGCGTGGCAGCCGTCCGTGAGGGGCTGCCCGCATTACTTTCATTTTGTTTATTTATTTATTAAAGTCTTTGTTAATGTTCGCCGGTTCCCGCCTCCTTCCTCCTTATTCTACAAACTGTATTACAGTGAGATTCATTCAAGTTCTCATATTGAGACTTCTTATCTCAAACTCGCGAGTATTTCTCTGAATTGAGACTTTATATCTTAGGATTGAGACTTTATTTCTCAGGATTGAGACTTTATATCTCACATTGTGTTGCAATGTTGCAATTTGAGATATATAGCCTTAATTCTGAGATATAAAGTGGCAATTGGGAGATGTAGTTGCAATACTGAGATGCTATGTGAGAAGTTGCAATGTGAGAAGATGCAATGCGAGATATAATTAAGATATAATGTTTCAACATTCGATGTAAAGTTGCAATTTGAGATTTAAAGTCATATTTGAATAGTGAGATATAACTCTCATTTGTGAGATACAGAAAGAAATGAAGTGGCCACTGTGAGATATTTAGATTTGAATAAAGTCACATAAAACATAAATACCGGCTTCATACCTACCAGAAAACCAAGATTCACACTAAGTGCTGTACATTTGGCTCTGCTCCATGTAGTCATTTATCATTTATTATTGATTATTTCAGTGTTGGCTATGGTGGAGTGGAACAGAGAGATGCTTTTATGCAGAAGAAAAGAGGATGCTGCTGAAAAGAATACTGATGATTTACACAAAGCTCCGCAGGGAGCGACCACTCTTTTCTCCTCGGCACTGAGGGACTATTACAGAACAATAACAGACTCATGCACAAGCACAAGTCCAAGTCCACTACTGCATGGCCAATAAATCTCCAGGGTAGAGTTATCTATTCAAGTGTTACTCCTGCCAGCAGCACTGCTCAAGTCATTAACCTACATTTGGGCAGCGGAACACAAACGAGAAAAACTGCTGACCCAGACAAAGATGCCCACTGAGGGGCAGAAAGGGAGAGAAACAAAGCGACTGCAAGGATGTTGAGGAAATAAGCTCTATAAAGATCTATGTCAGGGATATTACATTTACTTTGCTTTAGGGCCACTTTTAGAAAACGAGCAGGGGCCAGTGAATGATCTAGTAATAGTAATGATACATGGGTTTCATTTGGTTTAAAAGCGTTCACAACCTTTCTGATTATAAAGGAAGCTTTTTCGTCCTGACGCGCCACTTGGTTGCAGTGTAGGCATGGAAGCTGCAACTGAACTGTCAAAAACAATAACAATGTAGTTAAGGATAGTTATGTCTACTGATAACCTCATGGGGACCTCATTTGGCACGTAGGCCGGACTTTGAGTATCCCCAATCTATGTCTTCACTCTATTATGAAAATAGCTGACAAACTCCAAAACAAGGCTAAAAACAAAAGGGACAAAAGGATACAGATTTGGGAAAGAGAGAAAACTCATGACTAATGACAGACCTGAGAGGAATGTCATGGAAATCTTATAAGTTAAGCAAACCATTCTGAGGTAGAAGGGAAAGAAGTTTAATTAAACTTAGAAAAATAAAATCATCACCACAAGAAAGCACTCATTTCCGTCCACCGGACCACCATGTATTTGTGTCTGAGTAGGAAACGTGTGTGTGTGTGTGTGTGTGTGTGTGTGTGTGTGTGTGTGTGTGTGCACGTGCGTCAGTGTATGTAATAACGCTCTGTTTCACTGTTTCTCTTGGGCGAGTTCCTTTCTATAAATATCCATTGCGTGTTTTTGGTGATTCTTGATTGTTTCCTTTTCCTGTTTTCTGGCAGTGGGCACAGTAGCCTGCACAATGCCCAAAGACCCCCAACATTAACAGCCTCATGGTCGACAAAAAACCCCAGCATAATATATGTGAGAAAGAATTCATTATGACATTTTACAAGATACTTAATTGTGTGGCTTGGCCTTAATCGACTGCATACATACACTACATGCCACAACGGAGAGAAACCAACGTTTTACAGACATAAGAAACCACTGGGTCCAAAAATAACAGATATATATATTATAAAATCATGCTCATGGGCCTAATCTCATCTTGTGGCCCTAATGGAATTATAATTATAAACGTATATGCATTTTATTAAATAAATATATTTATATATTTTTCCACCATTTATAAATCTTATAAATCACCAAATAAAATGTATAATTTAATACTCATTAGAGTGAGGGCAATCAAATTGTGTTAAACATATAGTGTGTGATATACTGTATAGGTGTGTGTGGATTGGAATTGTCAACTCTAAACATACTCTAAAACGTGCTCTGAGTTTGTTCAACTAGCTTCGTGTAACAGGACGCTAGAGACTGTATACACACACATAAGAGAAGCCTCTCACTGGATACTCTTCACGGATCTTACTTTTCACTGTATGTCAGTTTTCGACTGCTACACTATTGTTCCACATGAAAGCAGGAAACAGCAAATCCATCTGAAGGCACCAGAGCAACACAACTGAACAAACAAAGCTCAGAGCAAAGCAACTAGAGCTCAGCTAGCTATGCAAATAACTATATGACAGAATAATTCATACAGTAGAAATACAAAAACAAAACAGAGACATTGTGACAAGTGTCACTTCATATCTCCAGTGCAGCCATATGGCTGGTGTAACAGAGATGCAGTGTGTGATATCAGATTCTTTATGACCATATCAGATATTGATTAAGTCATTATTCTCCAAAACTCCCAGGCAGCATCAGCTCCTAACGCGATACTTTTACATAGCCAGAAAATGTGAATCAAGACGCATAAATAATCCACAAAGTGAATCCCTGCATAAATGAAAGTATTTCGTTTCCATTAGCTCTTCTTTGAAACACACAGACAAATTATATACAATATTTGAGTCTCTACTGGCATTTCATACAAGTTGTAAAGTGTTATATTACAACATGTTGTTTTTTTTAATCAGTGTTTGTGGACTGAGGATCAGGTGGCTTACAACTCATGCATGGATATCATATCCTCATCTTACTTTCATCCACATCAAGTGTCATTTTAAAATTACAGTGACATATCAGGTCATGTTACAGTAACATATGGAGCTGATTCTTAGATTGCATGTGAAAACACACATACACACACAGCGATCAGTAAAACAAAAAACCTCTCTGTTCCCAACTCAATCTGTCTGCACTGATGGAGATGATCTGTGAGTGATTAGTCATGCCTGTACTCCACCCCTGGACACCTGGTTCACTTCAGATGTAGGAGGAACTCTTGAACAATTCATAATAAATAGAGAAATGATGCCATGACAACAGGATTTGTGTTGATCAGGACAGAAATTGAGAGGCAGAGTTCAACCATAAGCATTTTTATGCTTGCCCCGTCTAACTTCTACACTTCAGAATTCAGGGGACCCATTACCAGTTAACTTAATTACATGAAACATAAAAATTCAAATTAATTGATTTAATTAATCCCTATAAGTTGCAGAAGTTATTTTGACATAATAATGTGGATCAACTTAATATTGCATGTAATTTAAACTTTAAAAAGTTGTAGTAATGAAATTGTCTTGTTAACTTTGGAAGTTATAGAAATGAAGTGTTATTTTATGCGATTTTAGTAAAGGAAAAGACCTGTTTGAGTTTAATGCTGTTATGTTTGACATTTAAAAGAGTTTCTGAGTCATGGGTGGTGACATGAAGGGATAGTCCACATTGTATGTTGTTGATATAATTTTTTGTGTTGAATATTAAGGTTTTTTTTGCACTAATATTTGTTGACCAGCAACAGGAATATGAACCAAGTGACCTCCATCTGCAGGCTCAACAAAACACACACAGCAGAGTGGTTCACACCCAACTCTTCACAGGAAAATGCAGACAAGGGCACCAAATCACTAATTTTACACTTCCCGACTGGATTAAAAACTGGACATTTTAAGTGTGTGATATAGTGACAGGATATCCTACACAAAAAAAAAGGCAAGTAGGAAATGGGAGTAAGTGCATTAGCACGAACACTTACCAAGGTAGCCATCCTGGTTGATATCTCCAAGAGGGGCGATGGCACTTCCGTACCGGCCGAAGAGGTGCGTTCCAGTGAGTGTGATGGGAGGAGAGAAGAGAAGCACGTCCTCTTGCAGGTACAAGTAAACACGGCCAACCTCACGTGGTTTACTCTCAAACTCACGGTCCATGTAGAGTGGGGCTCCAACTAGCACATCATCTAGCCTGTGTGCACAAATAAATTCACAAATTTGATTCAAACACATTGAATTTTTAAAGGCCCATAAATAACATTTTGAGAATAACCAGGGCTAAAACCAACAACGATGGTGGCAGTATTCCATGGTAAAGTTAAATGAAATGTAAAAAAATTCACTTTTGTATTTCTCAGACTTCTCAGATCTAAGATAACCGATAGAACTAAATTGTGTTAATAGATATCTAAAAATAAATCACTGCGATTTATACGTTTCAGCATTTGGTAGCCAAAATAACAAAAACGATACACTGATTTCAACACTAAAGACTGATTGGCTCAGTTTCCAGCAAATGAGCCATTTCAACAGCTAAAAGTGTAATGAGCTGTGATTCACTCTGTGCGTTGGTCATTGCTGGTTTATCATTTAACTGCTCTTTCTCTGTGTATACTGCTGATTTACTGTGTATTCAACTATGTACCGTTGGTAAGGAAGCCGTTCAGTTAATGGCATAAACACATGTCAGCATTTCAGACATAAGAAAAGGAGCTTTGGCACTGATGTGTCAGCAAGGTTTTGAATCCTCATAAGACCAAATTAGAAACAAATTTTATACATATCAAATTCCCCCCCTGGATGATGTGAGCATTTAAACATGGGTTAAGTGAACCAGAGCGTAATGCACGAGTCTAAATAAGCCAAACCATAAAGAAAAACTGATGGTCCCATTTATATATATACTGCAGTTTATATGGTCCTATTTGGCTCTGAATACACCTTGTAACTAAATACAGCAAGAGCTGGTCAATTAAATTAGCTCAAAATAAATAATACGGGCAGATAAGAAAGCCTTGTTACAGTGCAGACAGACCGTGAGGAACACCTAGTACCTATGACTATGTAATGTGCACTTTTGAGTAGCACACATGGGGAAGAAACTAAGTTAAATTACTTATATCAGTGCCACCTCTAGCATGGGAGTCATTGGACATTGTTTTTCCAAGTTGACTTACCCGTCTCCATTTAGATCAGTCACTGCAATGGTGTATCCAAAATAAGATGCCATCTGTGAGAAACAGTCATATATGAAATCAAATGAATGTTGAAATGGGACACATAGAGAGAAATGGGACACATTGCTATAACAATTGCTTTAACATCTTTTGCTGACTACTTGTAGTCTCTTTAACCAGGTGCTACAAACAGCATCAAACGGTCTCATTTGTTAACATGTGCCAAATACACTCCTTCAGGATTCAATGAGTAGAACTGCATCAAATGTCTGTTTTGTTGGCAATCGGCACGTAAGTGCATATAATGTAAACAACACTGTAAGTATAGTGAATCAAAAGTTATCCAGGGATAATGCCATGATGTATTTCAATGCGTGTGTTTGTGTGTGTGTGTGCTCGTGTCTCTTTAGCTCCGCCCACTGCACAAGTTCGGCTGTTTTCGGAAAGAATTGGTACAGCTATCGTGTTGATGTTGTATTAACTAACACAGTGCATTAACTAATGTTAACAGATATAACATTTGATCTTAATCTATGTATTAGTAAATGCTGAGATGAACATTAACTAATATTAAAAATGCTGTTGAAGTATTGTTCATTGTTAGTACATTAACTAATGTAGTTAACTAATGTTAACAAATGAAACCTTATTGTGAAGTGTTAAAAATTTGTTTTAAGTTGGACAGACACTCGCCTGCTCCCCAGTAAAATTCTGAATAAACGTCAGGTTTGTTGCATTGATCACAGCCACCTAAAAAAAGAAAAGTCAGATTATATTATTGCTCATAAAACAGTTTTTACATTCATGACAGATTGTCATGATTCTGGATTATTCCCTGATGTACTGCAGGACTTGTGTATCTGACCACATGCCTGTCCTCCACTCAAAACCAGAGTGATTTTCCTCATGTTAGGCATCTAGCGCTCTAATAATTACATCCAGATTGATCTTAGTGGATGTTTTATGGGGCATGTATGACCGAGATCCTAAATCAAACAAAGCCACATATGGCTAATACCCAAGAATTTAAATGCAGTGAAAAAAAGTGCCAAATTCACTGTCTGTTCACAAACCACCCATCCAGCTGAATATGATTCTGTTTAATTGAGGGCCAAAGGGGACACCCCTATGTCCTAGATGCTACAGCCCTAATTGGGAATTCCTTCTTAAGTCTTTAAATCACATCCAGATGAGAAACTCATATTCACTTACACAAGTGACTTAGAGGTTGTACACTTACCGGAATACATTTTTTTGTTTATTTGGATAAATAAATGTTTAAATTTTAGTACAAATGAAGTGGATAACCTCTCGAACATTTCTCACATTCTTCCTTCTCCCTTGACCTTCACCTCTAACCTTTGATTCTTGATCGTACCATGACAGAAACACAGGAAACAAAGTATGTTTAGAACTGTATACTTACATAACCAAAGTTGTGTGCCCCTCGAGGAACCCCTGCTACCAGTTCTGCATAGAGGACATAAGACAATCATACATTATTAGTATACATACATACCTGAGATATTTACATATGTGCCAGCAGGTTTATATGTTTTTAGACTCGCAGAGTTTGAAGAAACAAATGATGTGCTTCAGTAGGGAACAATAATAAAACATTCACTTTTCCTGTCTTGAGAAAAGTGTGTATGAGTGAATGCGTCACACACACACAGCCACTTATCAAGTGCGTCTCGAGTTAAACAGTGAGGTGAGACTTGTGAGTGTTGTAAATCTCTTTTCTGTCAACACCATGTCAGTCACTCATTTATTATAAATATTTAGAAGGGAGAGACAGAGAGGAGAATGACACATAGCGAAGGAGACAGAGGCTGTCTGAGGCCTGATGGATGATCTTAGAGATAGTGAAGTGGTAGGAGGGTTTGTGGCTGTCTGTCAGATCTGTCCCACCCACTGAGATCGGAGGAACCATTCAAAAGTTTGCCCTGCTTCGAACTCGAAATCTCCCATACTCCAAGGGACCCGTCACACCCCGCTCGTCCTCAACCCTTCCCCCATAACCTCAAATTTCCCGCCGCCTGTGACCGCAAAGTGCGCCACAGCAAGACCCCATTTATGAAACTCTGACAAAAAGAGATCAGCATGTCTCTCCTCTCTGGATTCACCACAAATCCAGACCAGATAGAACATATGTATGAGAAAGACAGAGAGGGAATTCTGGGAAGAATGAACTGAACACACTGATAGCGTTGTTTATTTGTGCATGCTGTCTGCATTGTTTCAGAATTGTGCAAATCAAGTAACAGCATGTATATACTTCTAAAAAGAGGTGCTGAATTTTGTCGCAATTCTGATTCATCATGTGGCTTTCTATTGTTCCGCCTGTATTATTATGGAGATTATCAGTGAATTTTAAGGTAAAAAGCAGATTTTGTAAGTTAACTATTTTGACACTACAAGCACAGCATTTTAGTTTGTTTTGTTTTTTTAAATGGACACAAACATCTCTTTAAAATAAAATGTGTACTTTTGTCAACAAGGTCAATCTATAATATGATGTCATAATTTATATAAGATGATACCAGATATATCCCAAATTTTAGAGTCTGTTTAAACTGGATTGTGGGTGGTTAGTAAATACGATGCAGGGATTTACAGAACGGTACCGTCTGATGGATGGGTATGCTAATGATTGCTTGTGAGTCGATGTGGGTGCACATGTGTGTGTTAGAGAGGGATGACAGACTGCAGACAGGCTGTTTGTCACTGGGTGGCATGTCAGGGACAGAATCCTGTGAGGGCTCTGTAATTATGGTCTGAGGTTGAAGGGTCCGATCAAAGCTCAGCAAGCAACAAATCCACACAACAACCACACACAGAGACAGAGCTCGGTCTCTCTCATACACTTGTATTCACACAACAAAATCTACAATAGATGCTAAAGTTTGTTGATGTGTCTGAGATAGAGGTCTGCTACTCAACCCGAGCATTACGACATGTGACAAACCGACAAAGAACATATTTTGAAGAAAGTTTGAAGAAACACAATAAAAGTCAATGGGGTCTAAAACAACACTGGAGCTCACTGACTTTCATTATACGAAAACAAAAACAAAAATAAACAGCAACACTTGGATATGTTTTAAAATATTTTAGGTTTAGAATGACATGAAGGTAAGTAAATGATGACAATCTTTTTGGCGTCTTCCCTCTGTTAGTTGTTTAAATCACATGTGTTCTGATTGGTCGGCAGGACTAGTGTGTTTTGATTGGTCAACTTTTTTAAAAATTCTAATTTCACGTTCCCAGAAGAAAACATTTCAGAGAGTATTCTCTATATCAGTGCTTACTGATATAGAGAATAACTCCCTTTGGCCTTTGTAACTTTGCAGACTTTACATGCTCAACAGCAACAATACATACTAAAGAAAGTGTAAGCATAATAGGTCCTCTTTAGAAGTTCTCACCTTGTTCCGAATCACCTGTGAACTCTCCGACTGCTATAGAGTACCCTAATAGACACAAGGAGAGAGAATGTAAGAAAACCAGAAACACTACAGTGACAGAAACAGTTGATGCTGCTAACCAAAGTAGGGCAGTTTAAACATGTTTAGTCATTTTGGGTTTATCTCATTTTATTATTGATTGCACTATTATCATGACAGTCCAACTGTGATGATTACATACAATACATGAGGGAAAATACTCATAGGACTTAAGGAATATTTGTGTGTGTGTGTGTGTGTTGAGGTCTGCAGTTCCAGATGGAAATGTTATCAGTAGGCACAAACTCAGCACCAAACTGAGCGATGGGACAGAGGGTCAAGGTTACCCCAACATCCACAAAAAAAGCTTGTGTGTGTTCATGTGCATGTGTGTTTATTAAATCGACTGAGGGCTGGTTCCTCTGACCCATAAACAGGGCCTCAAGCAAATCGCTGGTGTCCCATAAAGCATCTTTACCTTTCAAAGGCAAACACACAGACACGTATCTTTTACCTAGGTAACTGTCATCATATGTGTCTGATGCAGCCACAGTCTGCTTCTCTCCCTGAACTTTGCGCAGGATATTTTTCAGGGAATAGCCGTTCAATATTTCTGCAACTCCTGCAGTGATCACTTGACCTAAACACACAAATACACAATTCTGTTAGTTTTCACATACTGATTTTGTGTGAGTGTGTGTTGATGTGTATTAGACAATTTGCATGGCAGATGTCATTACTAATTTTTTTGGATGGTAAAACATCAAACTTTAATGCACAACATTTCTACAGAAAACCATATGCACAAAAATATATTTTGGTAAAATATATTCTTGGACTTAAAATAAATTATTAAAAAATAGTCACATAAAAGCCTTTGTACTTTAATGTCAATAATGTTACCACAATATTTCATAAAATTAATTTTAATGAAAGAAAATTATAAGCTAAAGGTCATTTTATGTCCAAAATAGGTATAACATGGGTTTGATGAGTTTCAGATTTGAAAGATTTTCCAAGTGGAAATACTAGTGCTAAAAAGGTGACACGACTTCACAACATTCAGATTTGTCATTCTGCAATGACTTGGCTATTACACAAGCTCTGAGGAAAACAACACAGACGCAAGTTCGCCGCACAAATTAAGATTTGAAATGGTGAATAAAGAAAGAGAGAGAGAGAGAGAGAGAGAGAGAGAGAGAGAGAGAGAGAGAGAGAGAGAGAGAGAGAGAGAGAGAGAGAGAGAGAATTTTCTCTGTTTTTGTTGTTCAAGTTCAATACACACATAACTCTCATTCAACACAGACGCAAGTTCGCCGCACAAATTAAGATTTGAAATGGTGAATAAAGAAAGAGAGAGAGCGAGAGAGAGCGAGAGAGAGAGAGAGAGAGAGAGAGAGAGAGAGAGAGAGAATTTTCTCTGTTTTTGTTGTTCAAGTTCAATACACACATAACTCTCATTTACTACCAGGCTACAGCCTGACCTGAACCCAAACCATTAATCTCTCTTAATGTGTGTGTATAGCTGTGTGTCTGTGTGTACATGTGTCTCTATTAACTTGCATTTGTTTTGTGGACACATGACACAACGTGGTACTTTTTCACCACACAATTTGTTGTCTTTCTTAAAAAAAAAAAGAAGAAAATGATGAAAGGCAAAGGTTAAGATGGACTGAGCGTGGGAAAAGAGGAGAGGAGAGAAAGCGAGTGGCAGGTCATAACTTCTAATGCATTAGTATTTGTCCACAGCATGAGAGAGAGAGAGCCCCATTGCTCGACATTAGATTTTTGTCTCCAGTCATTGGTATCTGCGTTGCAATCAAAAACCAATAACACATGTGGGACCTGATGTGGAACCTAGTATTATCAGTATTTATTAAGGACTGTAACTGACTTCAGTTTGTGGGGGGTCTAAAGATTGAGCTCATACAGTAGGTTTTCATGTCTTAACATACGACTGCAATTACACAACAATCAACATGTGATCCAAATTCAAACACAAACAATCACATATACATCCGGCCAGAAAATATTTAGCTGTGCCTCATTTAGTCAGGGCCAAACATCCATTCCACACTTTTTAAAAAAAAAAGATTTTGAGGTGAAAGTGCAGTTCTTCTTTTGCTCTCTTTATAAGCAATACCTAAGCTTTCCCACATCTTTTGGATTTGACACATCATTTATATTACTTATTCAGTCATTCAGGATTAAGGGATAAAAAGTAACTGTAACAATAATTGATAAAGGATTGTATAGACATTGCACCAAGAGAGTCTATTTATTATTAGTATTAGAGTGGAACATAATAAAACATTTTCATTATCGAAATTTCCAAACTTCCAATGCAATAATAAAGCTATAAGTAGATATTGAATCAACTCAACTTCATAATCAGCCAGATGTGTTGACGCAGACAGTTCCAAAAATGGCCAAATACTTGCTGATTCAATCCCTAAAATAAACATTGCTAAACAAATGCCAGATCTCTGCATGCATTCTCTTCAAATGTACTTCATTGTTAATTAAGCAGAATGTATACAAGTGAGGAAGCGCAGGCGTTCATTTCCCTGCAGTCGCTGGCATTTCAAAGCGATGATTACAGCTCTAACTGTGAGCCAACACTAAAGCCACTGACCACAGAGAGCAGCTCACTGACCTCGACCTGTCTTCTATTATCACAACCGCTACATTACTGACATCGCTGACCCATCTGTGATGAGAGAACTGTGACAGAATACTTCACTGAGGAGTGAACGCTGAGCTCTGATTGGCTGAACAGACTCAGCAATGGTAGCGCTAACACACTGAGATAATCCCTGATTATTTTGCTAACAGGGCTCATGGGAGGTGACGTGTCATCTGGCTAAGTGTCTGTTATTCTGCTCTGGAGGTGGAGGAAGGGTCAGCCTGGTCAGTTTGTTGGACAGAGCTGAGATTCTTGGGCTCCTGTGAGACTGTGAGTCTGGGATATGAGAGACTTGTGTTTGCCAATCTCACTCTGAGAGACTCCGTAAAAGGATGGAATGATGGAAAAGACAAAACAATGAGGAAAAGTGTGTTACCTTGCCAGTAGAAACTCCCTGGTCCTCCCACAACTAGAGTTCCTTCCTAAAAGAAGGAGAGAAGGTAGAAATGAGGACACAGACCTAAAAAATGTTTTTGTGTTTATTTCTGCGTTCGCTTGCGCATTTTGAGCAGGAAAGACTTAGAAGAGACTTACAGAGATGGGTTCTAAAAATGTTACACACAAGAGTGAGTAAAAAAGATTAAAGAAATAAGGCATGAACATAAGGAATCAGCCCTCTTCCTGATTAGACGAAGGGTCAAGGTGATATAAAAGTAATTTACAAAAGTTTCCATTTCCAAAAACGGAATTGAATGTTTTAATATTTAAAACAAAAAATAATGACATGTCACATAGGAAGTAACCATAAAGATGAAATACATAGACATATTTAAGGAGGGAGATTTGTTACCTTAGTGAAATCAACACTAAAGCCCGCCTGGCAGAAGCCCTGGCCCTCTGGGTCCGGGTTATCTACAAAGATCAGAGCAACCTCAGTAATACAAGTCATTAAGATATGCCTCAGTACATAAAGTTTCAACACTTTGAAGACAAATCTGTAGCATATTTATGTAAATGGATGATGTAATGCAATGAAATGTAGTGGTCACAAGTTCAACCTTCATATTATTCTTGAATGAGATTAATGTAAATATGAGGTCTACAATTGCATGTATTGATCATTATCAATATATTCAGTAATTAAGCATAATATAATTCATATCATGAGTCACTGGCATTTCATTACATCACAATTCACACACATCTCTGCAAATCTTTCAAATTGTCATAATTTCTGTATTTCGTGGCAACTATGGTCTATGATTAATCTCAGTCTCAACCACAACCAACCTCTATCTAAAATCAGAGGAAGATGACTGATTGTTAAGAATGATGTAAACCCAGGCCAAAATCGAATACTAAAACCTGATTGGAGGATAGGGATGTTTGTTTCCAGGACAAAAAGAAATATTTCATCCAGTAAGTTATGTCCTGTGTGTGTTGGTATGATATGTTATACAGTAGGTGGGGTGAGTTAATGAGGCATAACATCACTTTCAAATCCCAACGACTGCAACACAGCATGTTCTCTGGAATACAAAAAACTCTATCTCATAACATCTCTGTTTCTCTTCTTTCACTACTCTGCCAGACTTTGCCTATTATTTCACTTATTCAACACAAATTCGTGTGTAATGGCATGCATGAATGTGTCTACTCCACAGCGAACACAAGTTGGATAATATCAACGCAGAGCAGCCCTGCCCTGCGCCTTGGCGAGGACTCCTGGCTGACCTGCCAGGGAGACGGCTGGCACTTGAAACTATTTGACAAAGAGTCAGGAAAGTAATTCAGTTATTATGTCATTTAATAATTTCAGATCAGGCACAGTTATCATTATTAATACACCACTTCAAACTACACTAACTGTTAAAACAGTGTGTGTGTCTGTAAATTTAAGGAAATGTGTGTATCTGATATGACGGCAAAAAATCTATTTTTATACATTTATCAACTACCCTTAACTGTGAATGAGACTTCAAAGTCCTGGAAATAAGCAGGAAATTACACCAAAACAAACATGTGAGTTTCCCCTTTGATCTCCATTTACAGCCGGGCATATGATTGCCATGCCAACTGCCTCAAATGGGCAGTCCGAGATGCAGAAGATGCATCTGGCTGGCACAACTACTCATTTTTACTAGTCAGCTAGTCATCCAGAAAAGTAATCGGATAAGTATTGTAAATGCAGTATTGCGCTCCAGAATGTCTGGACTCCATCACAGCTTTGATTGGTCAAGGACTGCCCAAAAGGACATTTGACTGACATGTACAGTAACGGAACCAATCAGTTTGTTTTGTTCCATGTCATGTTTAGGGGCGTGAAGTTGATGTCCCCGCAATAACAGACCGACATCTACAAATTATTCATTCATGAACGTTGTTCAAGTTTACTGCAACAATGGAGCCGCAAACTTTTCAAAATCCAGAGTTTAGTTGATCCTGGCAAGTTGTAAACACAATGGCGTTCTTCAACCACAAGGGTGTTTGAAGTCGCGGCATTTGTTTCTAGGCACTCGTCTCGCGGAAAATCCTTTAGCATTCAACCAATCAGATGACGACTCTGAAACTCCTTAAATGTTTCCAGATAACTGTGCCATATGCATCATATGTTCAGCCAAAGGTCAGTGGGCGTGGCATCTGAGGCTAAGACTACTGTACATGTAACTGTAAGTAAAGCTTAAAATATACTTTGGCCATCCTCGACGGTCAGAAGCCGGAAAATGAAGTATACCCGGGCCTTAAAGGGCTAGTTCATTAATTACTCACCCTCGTATTATTCCAAACCGCTGCAGTCATATGGTTGATGTCTTTACTACCTTTCTGGGCTTAAAAGTTGCAATGACGTTGCTGCCAATGGCTGGTTCAGAAACCTCTCGGATTTCATCAAAAATATCTTAATTTGTGTTCTGAAGGTGAACGGAAGTCTTATGGGTTTGGAACGACATGAGGGTGAGTAATTAATGACAGAATTTTCTATTTTTGGGGGAACTAACCCTTTAAATCAGTCAAAACACTCCATGTAGTGTCAGTTCTCTTGGTGCTGTTCTCCAGCACTGAATTATCTGATGCAGGTGAGAAACAAAAGCATGCATATCTTCATTACACAGATTCATGCTATTTCCATTGCAACGAACAGTGCCAAAAGCAGGCTTATAGTTTCTGTCAGCCTTTGGGCAGTACTTAAAAATGAACATGCTAAATGAACACAGAGCGTGGTATCTCAGATGTCCGCAGCACCAGCATGGTACACTTAAAACGTACTTTTGGGTTCATACTAATTTAAGTAAGGGGTAATGTACACCCAGCCGGTTGTTACCGCAGAATAAACCCCGACAGAGTGATCAGGGTTAATAAAGGCCTTATGAAGCAAATCGATGCGTTTTTGTAAGAAAAAGATCCATATTTAAAACTTAATAAAGTAAAGTTCCGGCCAACAAGTCGAGTACTGTAATAACAAAACTAATGGACTCTGTGGTACATCCCCTATCGCAAACATGTTGGGAATGTGTTTCTGTTCTAAATCAAGCACGCCGCACACATCCTGAAAAGTGAAGCCAAAGCATCTCGATTGCCCCCAGGTGGTTGGTCCCAGTATAGCTCATAAATCCCAACCCCGCCACGTATTCTAATGGGACGCGAGACAAACTAATCAATCAAATTATACTTCAAATACATTTTTTGTGTCATTTTAGGTAGTTTTTCTCATGCTGATGTAAGTTCAAGTGTTCTTTTTTTTTAAAATAAGTTTGTTTTTTAGATGTGACGTCATGATTGACAGCTTCTCTGAGCAAAGTTCTGGATTTTCTTATATTCGGGTTTTAGCTTTAATTTCTACATTTCCACTGTTTGTTTCACACCGACATAATGAGTTGTTCTGCAGTAAACTGTACTAACAGATACTGCGGGTGTGTGGGAGGGGTTTTGATATCACGGCTCTACTTCCTGCTCTCTACTGTGCTAACTCTAGTCACTACTGCGCAGATGCAGGTCCCAAATCAGCGGAAGAAGTCAGCGCTATATTCAGACATTGGCGGCTTCACTTTTCTACAATGGAAGATAGTGAAGGAGTGTCGTCCATCTTTTTTTACAGTCTGTGTCCTAAAAAAACTTATTTAAACTGCACGCTCACTAGTGTGTGTCTGTGTGTGTGAGAAAAATACTCACTGGTTCTACAAGGTGAATACTCAGCATAGGCACTGAAGTTCTGCACAGCCACATAACAGGTTCCCACTGGATCCATCTCACTGCTGACCTTCACTGTCCTCCAGTGATAGAGGGGAGCGCAGGCCTACAGACACACACAAGCACCATGTTACTGTAAATGACAGCACTGATATCGACGTTGAACATAAAGATGCTCCTTAGGACTGAGCTGGAGATGGATATGGAAAAATACATCCGTATTGTGTAATTTTCTGAATAAAAGCAGTTTAAAGAGCTGAATGTTTCAGTGTTTGGTTGCTTGGAGAACAACAGTCACACTTGGGCACCGTGCCTTCCCTCATGTAAAAACTCTGGCCTATTTCTTTCAAACATCAGCAGTTCTCCACCTCGCATGGTCAACCTCAAATCAACATTTTCCAAAACCCCCTCAGTAACGGGACAGAGCCACACTGCCTATCAAAACATTTTCATGAACATTTATTCATGAATGAAACTGTGATTCTGGCTTCCATGCATTCATGAATGAAACACTAATGCAGTGCTATTAAAAAACATTAAACCCATTGATTCCAACCACATCCATGAATGCACGGAAGCATACGTCCAGCATGAGGATGACTGCAAATGGTCTTTAAATGGATTATGTTCCTGAGCATCACTTACCACCACTTTGCCTTTGTGGGTCCTGACAGTGGCTCCAAACCACTGATGGGATTTAAATTCAAGAGGCTCCCGTGTGCCGTTCACTTTGATCATCCTGTTATCTGGGCAAAAGAGAGGGGAAGAATGAAAGTCAACGAAAAACAGAGAGAGGGACTTCATTATACGATAAACAGAAAACATCAGGCAACTGAGTAAGACATTGCGAGTACTTGTGCCATTATACTCACTTTTCGAAAAATATGAGCCATGAAACAGCAAATTAGCCTGGTTTCAAATGAGTGTTTTTGTTTATGTGAAGGCAAATCTACAGGGGGTCGTTTTACTCTCGGAGTGTGTACACACATGCACATGATTCTGTGGATCTGTATCTACAGGGGTTCTGTGTGATCCAGAAAAGATCCCACTACAGCTGGGTCTGTTTAGAGCTCCATAAGGTACAGTCTTCACCTCATAAAAACACATCAACTTTAATACTTCTCCGCTTTCTTCTCACCATCTCTCAAGCTCATTTTCTCTCTATATCTCTTTCTTTAAGGGTGCTTACTAAAGTGAGCATGACCATTAATACTGTGGAAACTGTAATTGACAAGGTGCAGACACATTTAGTGAATTAAAAAGGAGTCATTTGAATAGGAATCAACGTGACAAGGAATCTGGACAAGTGACTCAACTGGCTTGACCAACAGAAAGCTGCTTGGTTTAAAGTGACTTCCTGTATGAACTGTGCTGCAGTTAACCATTTTTGCCTTTCTGTGAAATTTTGCTGATCTTAAAGTTTGGGATGTAGCTTGTTCCTCGCTGTTTGTTCTATGAATGTGTATGATATCTTAAACCATGCAGCCAGGTCTGCTACTCCTTTTATAAATAATTTGATTTATGATATCCACCTGGAGATGCAATTCTGAGCCATATCTGAGACTTGGGTGTATCGTTTTTTTCCTTAGAATAGCCAGACTGCACAGAAACACCCTAGCGACCAGCAAAAATACCCTTGCAACAGCATAGCAATGGTCTAGCAACCATCCAGAACACATTATTCCCTGCACAGCATGTCATAGCAACAAATCAACAGCACTACAGTAACCACATAGGAAACATGCCCATGGAACCTCCTTAAACACCCTAGCAACCCCATAGCAAAGTCCCAGAACACCTTAGAAGTCAAATAGCAATACCCTAACTACAAATCTACACTTTAGCATGACAGCTGGGACTTTTGCACAGGAATGCAACACTAAAATTTTCTATGCAAAATGTCTTTGCCCATACATTTCTTTTTTTTTTTTATCATGTGAAAGTTTAGCTACAATTTGTGTGCATTGATATTATGTTTCGCAGAATTCGCACACCTACAGAATAAGTGCAATATGATCATGCTGGATTGTAGGAAGTTTTTGGATTAACAACACTGTAAAAACATTGAAACTTAAAAAAAGTTAATTCTGCCTTAAAATGTTAAGTTTTAAATGTACTATTTCCAATTCATAAACATAATGGTACTTTTCAAAATCAAAAGTATGAAAAATCAGGACATCTTTTTTAAATGAACAAATATTCTGGGGTGACACACTGCGCTAAAATGCAAGGCCAGACTGACAATATAAAAACGCAGCAGGGCATAATTTGGTGCTTTAAAACATCTGTTTCATTTTTGGGTCCAAAACACATGCTTGTCATTTTTCTTTTCATTTTGTGCAGTGATATATATATATATATTTGTTGTAAATGATTCATCCTGTTATGAAGGAAAGCACCTTTAATAATAAAAACTGTAATCTTTGTAAATGAAAGTGACCTGTGCTGCAGACAGTGAACTTGCACGTTCACTCGTCTCCGAGATTAAAAATGTATTACTACAAATTTACCTCAAATATGTAAAACGTTCTTGCTGTAAGACCTCTAGTACACCTGGACATTTAACTATGAAGTTGTGTCTGTGCGTGTGTGAGAACTGTGTGAAAACTTGGAAGACAAGTTCCACTGGTACATGACCCTGTCTGGTGTATCTAATGAATTTACTGTTCTCAGTCAGGACTGCATTAGTAACACACACACAGACTGTCATCAGAAACATCAGTCGCACAAACACGTGCCATGCCCCCCATGGAGAGTTCTAAGGGCCACAGTGGGAAGAGTGCACAGGATCAAAGGTCAAGTGTGTTGAAAACAACGTGACTAATGAATCTGGAAACGTGTGTGTTCTGAGTAGATGTTCTTGAAGGAGTAGATGCTAGAAATGCATGACGCGTTTTCTCAGACATTAACAAAGAACAGACAGCGCTTTTGCCCTCCCTCGACAGGTCCTGATTTCTTTCCTTATTTCCCTTGTGTTCACGGCTCTTTTAACCCTCTATCTCTCTCTGCCTGTCTCACCTCATCACCATCAGGCTCCTTCTAAAACCAACCATCTTGAACCAGAGCACCACTGCTTTCATCTCCAACAGACAATCCATTTCTATGCAGATTCCTTACTGATGCTTATAACACGCACACACTTTGGGTTTTCATGTTTTATGGGGACATCCATAGACATAATGCTTTTATGCTGTACAAACGGTATATTCAATCCCCTACACTAACCCTATCCCTAAAACCATCACAGAAAACTCACTGCATTTTAAAACATCACTTAGTATGATTTATAAGCCGTTTTCCTTCATGGGGACCCAAAAATGTCCCCATGAGGACAAGAACAATGGCATTTGACAAAAATAATAATTGACAGTTGACAAAATAATCAAGTAGTAATAAATTAATAATAATAAGCAATCACTTATCAAATAATAATATCTAAAAAAGCAATTTCAGTAGGCTATCAGTTATTCCAAAGCTATGTAAATCAACTAAAACATTGATTTCATTTTAGTAGATATTCAGGATAGTCTAATTAAATGTGGATGCTAAACATAGAAGACAATAATAGAAGGATTCTGATTCCTTAAGATTATTTTAGTAATTTTGAAAATGTTTGCTTTCTAACTATTTTCGAACTGGTTCATAATAGTTATTCATTGGTGTATCGCGGTACACTATTCGTGCTCTGTTTTTAAGACACTTAAACAAGTCATTAATTCACACTCTGAATTGCATGTCTTTGATTCACTAAAAAGAACCGGCTCCTTTGATTCATTAGTTTGGGAATCGGACTACATTGTTCACGCATGTTCTTCAGTCACTATTGAACCGACTCCTATGAGTCACTCGTTTGAGAATCGGACCTCACCGGTCGCGTGTAGGAGGTCAAAGAAGCCCATTCTTTTAATAGCCCATGTTAGAACCAGCAGCACATAAATATTGCGATCAAAGCTCCCTCTACAGAATGCTTTGAATAACACCACGCGACTGTGAAGAAACATCAGCGCTCACATTCCGCTGCATCCAAGACAGCCTCAAGTCCATGCTGATTTTTTGAGTCCAAAACCGACGACTGGATTTACCGGCTATGGCTGATAAAAAATAGTCCAATAATATCACGAACACCCCTGTTATCTTCATCACAGATGACAGAATCGATCAAAAAGTGACAGCAATCTTTCCCCTTCTGGCACTTCAAGTTTGACTCTGTTGCACAATAGCTAGGCATCACCTTTTCCCCCACTAAATGAATTATAACAAAATTACTGGGAAATAGTGAACGAAGAAATTCAAACGTAAAAATGAATGTTTGGGTATATTAACGTTACCTAAAGACGCGCGTAATGGACGTCGAAATTACGGCAGATTACGCACTGAGGTAAAGTTACGCGCCTTTCTCTGGTAATTACTCCGCTCCTGAAATTTTAAACCAAACCATATGCGGTGAAATTAACTCTTTCTTGGATGTGGTTTTTGATCTTTTTATTGGAGGAACAGGAATTTATAAAGCCCACTCTAAAGATGTTGCTATACAGAAAATCTGTTAATAAATACGATAAAGAAACGATATTAAATGTGTTTTAAAATTATTTGCACTTTATTTTAAGTTTACGAGTTTATAATGAGGTATAAAAAGACATAAGAAGACTCAAAGGAGCTTGTTTTTTCAATGGAAACTGCTCTAATCATTTTGCATTAGTTGAAGGGTTGTAAATCATGTGGGTACCTACTTGCTTTATCAAAGGGGATCTGGCGGCAGGAGTCTGGGTCTGATGCCGGCCAAGGACAGTAGTACACCGCTCCTCCCTCCACAATCCCTGGCTGAGAGGTGTTCGCTTTAGGAGCCCCAACCAGCACCGACATGCTGGAGAGAGAAAGGCATAAATCTACGCACAACAGCATCCTAATACTGAATCAAAGTTATAAGTGACAATATGAACCCCAGACATTAATTCAAATGTGAGGTAGCCTGTTTTAGTTTAGCACTTCATTTAAATGTAACTACTATCAACTTCAGGCGTCTGAGTTCATGGTCCATATTGGTGGTGCTGAAAGTGTTTTCATACAAGCTGGGGCAAATGTCACGAACATAGGCATAACCAAACTAAGTTATAACTAGTCTACTGGAAGATGCTACTCTTTGTGAGCATATCACATTTATTTATTTATAGAAAACAAAAGTTTTATCCCACTTACTCGTTTCTGTCCTGTGTTGGGTGGTAAAAGTCCAGTGAGTATCCAAAATAACTTCCTTCAGGTCCATTGTAAACCGTTGGCTTTTCTAAATCCAGATTAAAAGCAGCAGCTTCGCAAAAAAATGAAAATGTGAGCAAAAACCGACGAGAAAACACGCGGAATAAACAAGGGTGCATGGCTTCAGCCCGGTTTCTCGAAATGTAATCCAAATGTTTTGATGAAAGATGTGCAGACAGAATGTAAGGCAAGTCCGTGCTCAGCTGTCATAAATTGACTGCGCGCTCCATGCGTCTGCCGCTGCCTTCATGCAAGCTGCGCGCCTTTCTCTCTCTGCGCGAGCTCTCTGCGTACGCAACACATTAAATGAGCTGAGCACGAGACCGGACTCCTGCACCACATCACACAGCATCCGGCCGACTCCTTTTATGGAAACACAATATACTATGCACACACAAATAAGACAAATAAGAAATGAAAAATTGTTAATGGTGATATTATCATTTTACACAATATTATTTCGATAATTACTATATATATTTACCAAATTAATTGACACTTATTTTAATGTAGCATCAAAATATATCAAATTATTTATTTTTCTCTCTCTCTCTTATAACGATCTTTACAAGATAAAGACATGTCTGTGTGTGTACATTCAGGTTTTATATTTATTTATTAATATTTGGCTTTATATTAACATGAAAGTTTGCATAGATTTTGAATTTTGAAATTTTATATGAAAAAAATAGCAGTCAAATATTATTTATAAAAATGACTTATAGCGTATATCGAAGTAAAATTGATCAACATTAGCTAATATTGCCAACATTAAAGTTGTTTCAATCTGTGAAAAACTTACAGCGGATGTTTTCAATTACGTAATTTTAACACCGGCTGCGAATAATGAACGGTAATTATCCTCGTCAGACGTCCAAAGCTGAACTTTTGTACGAAGCGCGCGCGATAAGTATAACCTTTGGAAATAAATGGTGCGGATGTTTTTAAGAGAACCTACAATCGTGCGCTCTTCTTGACCTGTTTCATTGGAACAAATCTAAATTTAGGTGCTCTGTTCACATCTGAGCGCAAGACATAGGCTGCTCTCCATCTGGGTGTCAGAGTTTTAATCTTATCTAAATGAAGTCATTCCCTTCACCGCCTATCCTGTGATCACCAAACGGTCTGTGTTCCAGTGCCAACTGTAAGCAATCTCACACTTTCTAGTAAACCAGTCAAGAAAACTTTTTTTAATTTGGCTCTTTGAAATTGCCATGGAGTGCATACCCTGTGGATATTATTTTAGCTTTAATTATTATGACCTTGTTATACACAAAAGCTTACATAGTACAAACCAAAAGAATGGGAGAATCAGTGTGCCATTTGGGACTGGGACATGAAGGACTTAGGCTGTGTACTTTTAGTGCCATCAGCCAATTAACATAAACATGTGATAAATGACCATGTACTGGACACTTTCAGAAGTCAGTCACATAAATCCCATCAGAGGCTGTGCGCCTGAAAAGAATTCACATATTGATATTTTTATAATGCATTTCACAATACATAGTTTCAAAGCAGTTTTACAGAAAATGCATGTTTCTATTTTATAATTAAGAGTAATCTGTTCTCAGGTGACTGTCAAAGTAATGTCCTGCAGAAAAGATAATACAAATCAAAATCATGCAGTTAGCTAACATGTATTAATTTAAGCAGAAATAATGAACACATTAAAGCAATGGTTACATGTTGTGATAATGATTACAGTATATGGAAAATTTGATTGTGTATGTTGATTCAGAGTTCAAGAGGGGTGATTGGCTGACTTCTTTGCATATGAAATAAGTATTACATGTGGAACTCTCCCGAAAACTTTTAGCACATTTTTACTATTACAGCTCTTAAGGTTAACTAATTGTGAAAAGAGTTGATTATAGCATTATGGCTTTATATTTAGATCATGGTATGAAAGGTTGCAGTGATGAGCATTGTAGCCGATTACAGACATGCTGAGTTATGATATACTTATGTATAATATGGACCATAATATGGTTATTTATTTCCCCTTTATCTATGTTTGTATGTCTATTGCTTTAGCAATATTGTGCTATTTCACAGTCATGCCAATAAAGCTCATTTGAACTGAATGCAGTGATCTCATCATTGCTCGATTTCTGCACTCGCTCAAATTATTTCTTCTTAACTAACAGTGCAAACACAATGTAAATAAGAATTTTTTTAATTTACAGGAGTTTTGGTGAGTGCAGAACTCAGTCACTGATAAACTTGCACTGTTTGACTGACAGCACCAGCATCTGAAGGGAGTGTTCTTTGATCGCTTTCATATTTAATAATTATATAATAATAATTATAATAATAAGTCACAAATCAGGCATCTTAATTAGCACAGTTTACATGTTACATGTTGCTGTGGCAATACTGTTTAGTCTATATCATAACAGTCTGTTTGCAAAGCCTGTGCCAAAATTGTGACTGATTTACCAAAGAATCCACAGTGAAATGAAAATGAGCGAATTCAAATAAATAATGGTCACCAGTAATCCAGAGGCTCCTCCAAAGTGTTTTTTTCATGCAGCTGGCTGGCGTATTCAATTGTTTTCAATGGGAGCGCCACGTCTTTAGAACACCATGAGCGTAACGAGGCGCTGAGCGAGTATTTCATGCTCAAGCGCAGAGCGTTCTGTATTTTTACTGGTCGCCGAGAGTTGAAGAATGTTCAAATTTCAGTAAAACGCAGTGCTAATCACTGTCACTTTTCACCCAGCCGTCCAATCACAGTGGAGGAGGTGCAGGACAAATACAACACCGACCAACCGCCACATTGTGGTTGTATTGTACAACAACGTCCACAGATGAAAACAAGCAGCATAATAAGAGAACAACATTTTTAACAAAAGCCAGGGCAAATACTTTACATTGTATCAGCAATTTTATATAGAATCAATACAGAAACAAACTACCTGTGAATTTAGATACTAGTAACACTTCCGCGGATATTCCGTATCATAAGTCTCAACTGAAAAAACGCTGCCCTGCCAAAACGCTCTCAATCACTCACAGCGAGGGATTTTCAGCTGGCTAAAAACGCTTTGGTGGACACGCGGCCTTAGGATCCTTTGGAAGGTAATGTTATTTTTAGTGCAGTGATCCTGTTTCGCTCTCTCCTCGTCATCTCACCTACACGCCAGTGGGCGGGGCAACGTTTGCAATGATGAAGTAGGTGTTGATTTTCTACTGCGGTCATTCAGCTATCATAGATGGGCACACGAGTTGTTTGCTGGGCTTGTTTACAATAAAAGCTGTTTTTGGACTAACAAGGACGTTTTCAGTTCTGAAACCGACAGGATTTTCTTATAGTCTGATGACCTCTTATATGTCAAAAGCTTTCTCAGTTCATGACCCTAAATGAAACTAAATACTTATTCAGAATTATACTTAGTAATCAATCATCATAGTGAAACAACTAAACGGTTCTAATAAATGCTAATGTTGCAAGTACAAAAGGGGGATTTTACCTGATCTTCCAAAGATAAAAAATACCCCTCAAAAACATAGATTAAGACTGCTTCTCTGGTCACTATAAAGCACACAGTGGAACTACCAAAACATTTCCTTACATAGCGTACTTACTGCTGTTGAGATAACATATGTTTTTGGCCCTCTCTCAAAGTAAACCAGGTGTAACACAAAAACTGCCAAAGCAGCGCGCATGCATCATGAAGTGTTGCTCTGCTGTCCATTTTTGGGTCGTGGTGAAGATTACTGCCGATAATCTTAGATATAGTGTTGCCTGTGCAACACGACTAAAAGCATGATGATTCGATCCTGCACACAGAATAATGGGTTCAGTATTGGATCTTCAGTGATTGTTGCTGTCATTACTCTGTCTGGTCTAATAAAACACACATTCACAGTAGTGAGTCGATGCCCGCTTCTCTTCTCAGAACTGACATGTTTAGCTCTGCTGCCTCTGAAGTCTTTTTGTAAACAACGGGAAGGTTTCATATCTAACAGACACAGATTTCAAGAAAAATAATAGATTAGGCATGGTCCATGTATTGTTCTTTCATTCCAGGAGGAATGAGAGATCTGGAGAACATTCTCTGAATTCCCCTCTAAGTCTCTGAGAGGCAAAGAGCCAGACAGACTCTTTATCACACTGTCCAGAAACTATTGGATTTTAAAACAAGGCTCACAAGTTTAAACATGCAAAGAAGAATATAAGTATGCAAAAATTGACATGTCATCTAATGACCTGTTGACCTGCATCACTGATTCACAGATTCCATCCCTACATTGTCAATGTCTTCTCTGTAGTATTTTCATTACAATTACTGAAATTTTAAAGTGATATGACACAAAATAACGAGGGTAAAAATGACAAGAGCAATTTTACAGGTCAAATAAAACCCAAGCTTTAGCAAGAATTTATGCAAATTAGATTCAGGCGGCGCGGGCAGAGCAGGACGCCGTGGCGCCGCTGGAAGAGCAGGGTGTCGGGGTGGCGCGGGAAGAGCAGAAGAGCAGGGCGCCGGGTCGGCATGGGAAGAGCAGGGCGCGGGCGGGCGGGAAGAGCAGGGCGCCGGGGTGGGGCGGGAAGAGCAGGGAGCAGGGCGGCACATCCGGCACGGAGTCCACCGGCACAGGGACCACCAGAACACGATCCACCGGAACTGGGACCACGGAACTGGGACTACCGGAACAGGGACCACCGGAACAGGATCCACCGGAACTGGGATCACCGGAACAGGATCCACCGGAACTGGGACCACGGAACCGTCCACGGAGCACACCTTCCTTCTCCTCCTCCGCTTAAGGACCACTGGAACCTTGACCACCGGAACAGAGTCCATAGGCACAGAGTCCAACGGCAGAGGGACCACTGGAATGGTGACCCGTTCTTCCTCCTCCTCTCCCGAAGGGATCATTGAGGACTGGGGACTTGGGAGTCTGTGGGAAAATATGGGGAGGCCCAAGAGGTGGAAGACCACCCCTCCAGGGCACTCCGCCCCATCACGATCGTACACATACCCCACAAACTGCCAAAATTATAGCGTCCCCAGCATTCCCATCTCCCAGGCGATGATAGGATCATTGAGGCGGTTGTTAAAAAATGTCCTTAAGTTCAGCCTAACTAATGTTGAGCCCCTCCGCTGCAAACAGGAACCGGTAAGCAAACTCCTTAATGCTGGTTCCCTCCTGCCCTAGGGAAAGGAGTCTGCTTAGTTGTACTTCCCTGATGCAGCGGAAGGGCAGGGAGATGGGAATAGGAAGATTCCCATTCTGCTGAGTCCTCTGATGGTCGAATCATTCTGTCACGATCACCCAAAAGACAAACGGGTGCGAGGACTCAAGTGCAGCTTAAAGGCTTTATTATCAAAACAAAACAAGCTCAAAACAAAACCCACAAGGGGGAAAACCCATAATAAGAAACACAAGATATAACAAAACCAACCAACATAGATCACAGGGAACCGGGAGACGAGACAATACAACGATCCGAAAAGACTGACAAGGAGTATATAAAGGGAGAAATCAAGCAGGGAATCAGGGAATAAGGGAACACAGGGCGGCACGGGAGGGACAGACCAGGGGGCAAATCAAACAATAACTAACGGGGGACAGACCAGGGCGGGACGGGGTGGGACAGACCCAGGGGACAGACCAGGGGAGACAGGAGCACATGCTCAACAAGACAAAACCCACATGTGCACACAAGACAGGACAGGCATGTGACAGTGATAGACAATAGATCCATTTGTGAAATTTCCTCACTACTAAATATTCCACGGTCAACTGTTAGTGGGATTATAACTGGAAGTTATAAATTGAAGCAATTGGGAACAACAGCAACTCAGCTACCAAGTGGTAGGCCACATAAAATCAGAGAGTGGGGTCAGCGCATGCTGAAGTTCACAGTGTAAAAAAAGTTACCAATTTCTGCAAAGTCAATAGCTACAGACCTCCAAACTTCTTGTGGCCTTCAGATTAGCTCAAGAACAGTGCATAGAGAGCTTCATGGAAAGGGTTTCAGTGGCCGAACAGCTGCATCCAAGCCTTACATGCAGTGGTGTAAAGCACGGCACCACTAGAGCAGTGGAGAGGTGTTCTCTTGAATGACGAATCACGCTTTTCTTGTCTGTTCTTCTAACTCGATGGAAGAGTCAGGAAAACAATACTTACCTGACTGCAATGTGCCAAGTGTAAAGTTTGGTGGGGGGTGAGTTATGGTATGAGTGTGTTATTTTTCAGGGTTTGGGGATGGCCCCTTCCTGTTCCAACATGACTGCGCACCACTGCACAAAGCAAAGTCCATAAAGACACGGATGAGAGAGTTTGGTGTGGAGGAACTTGACTGGCCTGCACACAGTCCTGACCTCAACCCGATAGAACACCTTTAGGATGAATTAGAGTGGAAACTGCAAGCTGGGCCTTCTCGTCCAACATCAATGCCTGACCTCACAATTGTGCTTCTAGAAGAATGGTCAAAAACTCCTAAACCTTGTGGAAAGCCTTCCCAGAGGAGTTGAAGCTGTTATAGCTGCAAAGGGTGGGCCAAATCCATTAAGAATGGGATGTCATTAAAGTTCATGTGCATGTAAAGGCAAGCATCCCAAAACTTTTGGCAATAGTGTACACGTGCCTCATAACCTTGATTTTATATTTGTTTATAGTAAATATTACACTGTAAAAAATTCTAGGCCTCTCCAATTTAAAATTTTCTAGTGACTGGTTACATCAACATTTTTCAGTTGGCCAAATAGAATTTCTGTGAATTGTTACAATTTAACTAAAAAACTTAGATGTAACCAGTCACTAGAAAATTGACCTGACATTTTTTACAGTGTATGAAGAAAATGAGGTACAAGTCAAAATAATTGCTTGCAGTAATCAACATTGACACAAAAGCGGTCCATTGAACTTCACTTGTATTGAAACCAGAATATTCCTTTAATTTGGCCTATGGGATTCATTTTCTTGCTGTAAAGTTTACTTTTTTCCCTGAACTTGTTAACAGACTGAAGTGTTTGATTTGCACCACAAACATCGCTTTGAAATTTGATTAAAAGCTTTATCTTAGTCTCATCTGATTACAAAGCCCTTTCTTTCTGGGTTACTATTACACATTATTGGCAAACTCCAGATGTGTTTTATATGGTTCTTGAGTAACAGCTTCTTTTGCTCTATCCTCTCGTACTGGCCAGCGTTCTGTAAAGCTCTTATATATGATGGACATCTTGGTCTCAGCTCCTGAACTCTGTACCCCTTCAAAGCAACAAACCTTTATAACCTGCTATAATCAAACCTAAATGGTTTGATATGCATCCTCTTCCTGATAATTGAGCCACATTCATATATTTGGATATCATTTTCAGATCTTTTGCATTTGTTTTACTCTAGTTTTTTAATTTTCTTCAGTCAGATTCACTACAGCCAGACTTTAGCTTATTATTCAAACTGAATAGCCATTAGTAAGAAGACAATCATGTTTCAATAAAAAAAAGATAACTTAAAAAATAATAATAATTTGGTTTTAAAGGTCCAAATACTTTTTGATTTTACAGATGTCACTTTCCATTTCTATTTTAGTGATGTTTGAAATAATACATCCCAAAATACTTTCTCCTCCACATTTTCTTGAACTTTGGTTCTGCCAAGAACTGATAAATTCTGGCCGCGACATATAAAATCCTCCATGTTTTCATATTCCATACAGACATCAGTATTAGTGTCATCTAACCAATAATAGAAGCACCTGTCAAACACCAGTTTGTGTTGATAATAAGTCATTATAATATATACACTTGTCTTGGATTGGCTGCAGTGATGTATTATCACGGTGAGCCGTAACAGAATCCCTTAGAGCGTGCACTTCATAATGTTTACGGAGCGATAACTAGTGTCCTCAACGTTTACATCATTTTAGCTAAGATTGTTTATGATGACGCAACAAATGTTTGATAGCTCCCAGCCGACCCAATGATATTCTTTAAAGTAAAATTTTTACAGGAACTACAAAGACATGGAAGACTTCAATAGGCACGTTCTGGCAAATAAAAACCTTGTATCCTGTATTCTGCATCTTGTTTTGAATTTATTTTCCCTGCCATTGAATATTGCTTGTTTGATGTGGCGCCAAGTCGTTTCGCTGGGAGCTTAATGAAAAATTTGGTTCCACTAAATGTCACTTTTATTTCTTTCTGTAATAATGTGGAATTTGGGCAAGTCACTTGGCCCATGAACGATGTGTTCCACATGTCACATGCACCCTCAGTGGGAACGTTTTTAATTATCTGTTGGTCTGACCTTTACAGAGGAAACCAGAGCAGCTTGATCTGTGACCCTAAGGATCGTATGGGCCACAACGATAACATCCTGTGACATCAAGTTTATTTAATGCCACAATCTTAAGCCCAAATCTGATGTAAACTTCTGGAACCTGCAGTCAAAACAAATACTGATCATGACCAACTGACACAGTTAAAGAATGCGTCAGAAAATGGTCCTTCTCAAAAAATTTGCATATTGTGATAAAAGTTCATTATTTTCCATAATGTAATGATAACATTTAAATTTCATATATTTTAGATTCATTGCACACATTCATTATTGTTTTAATACTGATGATTTTGGCATAAAGCTCATGAAAACCCAATCTCAAAAAATTAGCATATCATGAAAAGGTTCTCTAAACGAGCTATTAACCTAATCATCTGAATCAACTAATTAACTCTAAACACCTGCAAAAGATTCCTGAGGCTTTTAAAAACTCCCAGCCTGGTTCATTACTCATAACCGCAATCATGGGTAAGTCTGCCGACCTGACTGCTGTCCAGAAGGCCATCATTGACACCCTCAAGCGAGAGGGTAAGACACAGAAAGAAATTTCTGAACGAATAGGCTGTTCCCAGAGTGCTGTATCAAGGCACCTCAGTGGGAAGTCTGTGGGAAGGAAAAAGTGTGGCAAAAAACGCTGCACAACGAGAAGAGGTGACCGGACCCTGAGGAAGATTGTGGAGAAGGACCGATTCCAAACCTTGGGGGACCTGCGGAAGCAGTGGAATGAGTCTCCTTTAAATAAATGCTCTTCATATGGGCTATAACACCTGTCTTAAAATGTAAGGGATACTGGAGCTTGGTTGGGGTGCTGGGACTGCTTGCGGTGGTCGCCTTATTTTCAAATCCAAAACTTGACAGGTATGAAGAGGGCTCATACAAAATGCATTTTTTTTTATTTACTACTGTCATGAATATAATATTTGACATAAAAGCGAAAACTTTTGAACTGGAAGTCCAAATGTTGTTTACATTTTCTTTAAAAAACAAAATTAGTACTGCCCTTCGGAAGCAAGGAGATACTTAAATGTTTCCCGGAAGACAAACAAGTTACCTCGATCTTCAAATTAAGTAAGTTTTCACCCCCCTTGTTTTAAGAATCAAGGGTAAATAATCTTTAACACAGTGTCATTTTTATAAATTTGGCTATTTTTTTTGTCTTGTGGACTAAATTAAACATATTTTATGTAAAATATCTTATTCAGGACAGTACTAAATAAAAAATAACATGCGTTTTCTATGTTCCCTCTTACTTCTGCAAGAAGTGTGTAAACTTTTGACCAATACCTTTTAGCAATGACCTATTTATACATTCAAGCCTATAGTGGTATCTACTATAGATACAAATACACTTCCACATACAGCATACTTACTTACCAAAACGGTCACTTACCTGTAGTTTGACTACAGCAGAATTAAAGCGATTTTCCTGTAGTGGACAATTACCATGCCAGGAAGTACTGAGTTCAAGTCATGCAAGACATTTTTTCATCCACAGGTGTTGCTTTAACTTTATAATGCTGTCCCTACTGACAGCATAAGAAAACAAATAAATAAAATTGAAATGTTCCTGACCCAAAGTTATTTTTTGTTTTAATTAATTGTATATGTATGCATGTATATATGTGTGTACATATATGTGTATATATATATATATACACACACACACACACATATACAATTAATAAAAAAACTATTTCGATCAGAAACATTTCATCTTATACAAAACAAACATGCCACAGCCCAGATGTGAAGAACAAGTGTTTATTTTAGTGAACCTTAAGGATCAGAATAAATAAAGGGTGAGCGTTTGTCTGTGTTATTCTTCTCTCTCATGCAGAGAATCATAGTGTCATTCCACAGTCCCTCCTGGAGGGTTGTTACTTCAAAGTTTAAACAATAAAATTGCCCTATTGCTCCACTGTCGTTTGGTGCCCAGCGTGGGGTTGTAGTGCATTCTTTTGTAAACCTGTCTAAACAGACTTCCTCTCTAGAACGAACGCTGAAGAACATTGCCACTCCTTAGCTGACCATTGACAAAACATGAATACTTTATGTCCAACAAGAGGCTTTGGTCAAATGACCCCTTCAAATATTCACAACTACTAACATTGAAATTTCAAATAAAAAAAATATATTAATAATTCCATAAATTACTCATAAGATCATCACAGTCGGTGTGCTAATTCAAAGATTTATCATTTCAGACCAGTAAACAAATCATGTAGAAAGTTAACAAAAATAATATGAACACCTGCAAAAACAGAATACATTAGGTATACACAACAGATGGCAAAAGAGAACGCATCATTTCCCACCCCCAAAAAATAAAAATAATAATTTGTTCAACTCCAGGGCTTTAAACACAAAAACAGTCGAATAATCCGGCCGGTTGAGATGTGTAAAAAGCAAACAAGAGGCTTTGTGCGAGTGCCAGGCGAAGAGCATCGTCTCTCATTTGAACTTTTCAGGCCCAGTGTTGGCCTCCTAAATGTAGTGCCGAGAGAGTGAGGAGTCCTATGAGTTTTCCTGAAGTCAGCGAGCTTTGCAGCCAGAGGTTGGCAGGTGAAAGGGGAGAGATCAAGGTTAATTGAGGGAGGGCGACCTTTCTGTGGTCCACAGGAGCTCGATATAGGGCCATTTGGTCTGTAGACAGCGCTTGACTGGGGTGTCGTCTGTGCGTACCATGGGGTCCTCAAAACCCATGACCAAAGCAGTGCCCTCGACATAACTCACCTGGTAGAGAAAAACACAAGGGGTGAACATGCAACACATTTGCATACATCTAGTCAACTCCCTGACCTTCTAAATAAAACCTGGCCCCTGTTTCTGGAAATGCCAGTGTTTCTTTCTCTGTGTCTCATTAGAGACCTGGCCTCCTGCTATGACATCATCAGACATAAGACAGTCGATGGCTTCCATATGGAGGGCGTCATATTGCCAGGAAGGAATCTGCCCTTGACAAAGTGTCACGATAAACTAATTTTTCTGAACATTTTGTGTTGCTGTTATACATTGCGTTACCTAAGTGAAACCTGAAAATCCATTCATTTATATAAAGGCAGCATGTGTGTTTCACAAGGTCTAATGGTGGCAGTACTGAGTGTGATGGGCGATCCACTGACTCCTGGTGACCTTTAAATCTAGGAATTAAGCTGCAGTGTCCACAATCATCAAGACTCAGAGACATCCCTTCACAAACAGACAAACTCATTAGCATTGCCTAATTCAACCCAGTCTTGGGCGAGTCATAAAGCTCAACAGCACTCCCTCTGGTGGCAGCCACAAACATCTCTACAGCAACATTACCAGCCCATTATGCAGTGAGACACGCTGACAGCGCAAGTCTTTCTGTCCAAGTCATTGGGAAGCAGATCACACACTTGCAAGACTCCACTTGTCATTTTTCTTCTAAGTGGCCAACTAACCTCTGCTTAACCCTGTGTCTCAGCAAAAAACCTGCTTTTGTCATCAACCATGAGCATCGGTTTATGGGTTTTCCCAGAGTTAGGAGAACTATCCATCAAAAAACAAACACATTGATGCTCTCAGTGACTACAGAGAGACATCAGATTGATTCAAGACCGCAAAAGCAGCAAAAACGCAGGTGAAGAAAAGATGATATTTTGAACTTTAAGCTTTCAGATCAGAACTTTGAAGATCTGAGAGTGCAGCTCACTTTACTTCTACTATTACTTCCATAGTTTTCAAGCAGCCCATTTTACTCAACCCCATCATTCCTCATTTTATAGCTATACTCTAGCTTTTGGCAGTAGAATACAGCTGAAGGAAGGATGACATGTTCTAGCTGACTAGACTGTAAACCATAACCGGGCATTTCCAATAAAGCGATACATCTTGTTTAAAGGCACACATTTATTATGGCTGCCAGTCAACTGTGATTGTGTGAAACAGTGAGGTTATCCACGTTAGTCAGAACATGCCTTACATAAAACTTGTCAACACTCTGTGTATGTTTACTTGAAATAATCCAAATATTTCCACTAGCCTGACAGATTTCATGTTGTGAAGGTTTTTTGGCCTATTCACCTGAAAATAATAGTCTAGTGTTGGTCAGCTTGGCTTTGTGTTCAGTTACGTCTATATTTTTAAATAAATATTTCTTTACATTCAGTCTAAAACAAATGCATCTGTGCATAATAAGTCTGACTGTATACACAAGGATCGAATAAAAGCAAAGTCTGAACCAGTACCACATCAAGAACTGATTCCCACACTTTTTATTAATGAATTTCCAAGGACCAATGATCAAAACATTTATTACTACTAGACAATGATTTAAATTTTTTTTCAGGAGATTTCACTCCTAATTTCTTGTGCATTTCTAGTAGTTCGACATAACTAGAAAACTTTTCTTAAATATCTAAGAAAGAAGGACTATTCCGTGAAGCATTCAAATCTGCAGTTTTCAATTTTTAATATATCGTAAATGTAATTTATTTCTGCAATGGCAAATCAGTCTTCATTTCAGTCTTCAGTGTCACATGATCCTGTAGAAATCATTATAATATGCTGATTTGGTACTCAATATTTTTGTGGAAACTGTGATAGATTTTTCAGGATTCGTTGAAGAAAATGTCAAAAACAGCATTTATAGTTTTTTAAAACAGAAATCTTTTTTATAGCATTTTAAATGTCTTCACTGACACTTTAGATCAATTGAATGCATCCTTGCGAAATAAAATAATTAATTGCAACATGAAGCAGGAGTGCTGGAAGAAGACAGAATGAGAGCAGATCCCTTTGGATGGTTATATGACTTGAGCAGAAAGGCAATCTGGGTTTTGGCTTTAAATGCCAGTATGGTCCATGTTACAGCGAGAAGCTCCTTACATTTTGCTAGGTGTTTGGTTCCTGAGAAAGGCCCTTGTGAATAAACGAGTGGCACAGAGGAAACCTCAACAACAAAGGACACTTTACTGCTGCTTTAACACTGCACACTTTACTGCTGCTGCTAATGCGTTTGCCAGAGTAATGAAGAGTAACCTGTGTGTCCTAAGGGGCCTGATGTGGCAGTTCCTACCCATTACCCCTTAACTCCTGTCAGTCAATCGCTTTCTCAGACACATGCACTTCCACTAAAAAGCATGTGACACCACTTATATGGTCACACATACACTCCTTGATAAATGAAAGTATGAGGTGGTCAGGGGGCGTCTTTCTTTAGTGCTTAAGGATGGCATATGTAAATATCATTAGCACTTTTTATAGGACATAAGGCTGGCATGGAACATGAAAATGGTTCACAATGGTCAGAAATACACAGAAAAGAACTCTCAGTGGCAATATAGAGGAAATAAGATTAAAATAAGTACTTCAAACAAACAAAAATTCAAAAGTTATAGCGTATTTAAAACGTTATAGAATAGTACCTCCTTAATTTTAACAACTGCTAAAAATGTGACCAGCAACAAAAATAATAAAGTTGAATATTCAACTAGTTTCTCTTGCTTTCTAAGAAAGAAAATCTCATATGGGTTTGGAACGATGGGTGAATGATAACAATACTTTAGCTATAATTGCTCAAATCAAAAATCTACTTAAACTAAATAGAAATGAGACAATGAAATAAAACTGAACTGATTAGTTGAAGAAACAAAACTGAAATGTAAAATCAAAGATGAAAATGATATTACACTAAAATGCATTTGACCATGTGTCCACTGTGACCGGTTTGACAAGAGAATGAAGAACATCTTATCATGTCTATTAAAACAGTTTCAGATCTTTAAGGCTTAAATATACTTTGCCCAGTCTCGAAAGCTGTCAGCACTCACAGCAAAGACTTGGAACGCTAGTTTGGGTTTCGGGAGGCTGAAAGGTCTTAGTAGTGTGGGCCATAGGACAGGGTGGCTTACAAGCTCCACATCCCAGGAATCAGACAGGATAAGACTGACCCACCAGGGTTTCATGCCAGCAGGGGTTATATGTGTTATTAAAGTGTGCTTGTGTGAGTGGTAAGTGTAGTGCGTCTTACCTTCTCATTGTGGTTGGACTGCTTCAGGCCATTATAGTGATACACAGGAAATGAGTCTGGGATCACGGAATCCTGGAAAAGAGAGACGACACGTGTCAGTGCGGACATGTACATCATCAGCTCTGTGGATCATCAGCAAACAGCTCTAAAACACAGTTCTTATACACTGTGACATATACTGCCTAGATCAGACTCCATCTATAAGACACCAGAAACATTTCCGTGACTTAAGACAACTTAACCAAAATGTCCAATTCAAGCTCAAACACATCACAAGACACTCCATAAACTCAAACCAGAGAGCCTAAAACAACGGTCCAGTGGATGGTTTTAGATGTAATGACATGCTCAATGCTGACAGCACATAGAAATACATTGCTTTAAGTCCAAAACAAATCACACCCCCCTGCGCAGCTGCTGAATAGACTCAATTACAAACCGGTGCCAGAACTCTGCAGACCAACTCAAACTAGCAGCAAAACCCAAGCACACAGTCTTGACAGGAGCCAAATACCTCTGTCTAGCCCCCATACCGCATGCCTGCCTCGCTGCCAAAACTACAACAGTGAGTTGAGTGCGTGCATGCGTTTGAGTGGGCCTGAAATAGGGTTATAGTATTTGATTTGATGGTAAATTGAGGCCTTTTTTGTATGTATCCCTAAAGCCCTAATCTATTTAACATAGAGCAGTAGAGCTGCAAGTCCATGCCAACTATAACCGTCAGCTTCTCCCTCTCTCTCTCTCTGAGGGGTTACATGTACATAGATTTAATCTGGGGCTGATTGTAGGTTTATTTGAACGTAATGAAAAAACAGTAAGAAAAAGCAAACAACGTTGAGGAAGAGCGAGAATCAAGGGGAAGAAAAAAAAGACAGCATGATAGAAAGGAGAGGAGATTTAGCCCTGTTCCAAAACCTAGTGAGCTGCCTTCCTGTCTACTACCTGCATAGACGGCATCCTAACCAATAAACCTTATAAGGGACTGATTTTAAACTCCCTACATTGGCTGCAACTCTGTGCACCACACAGTTACTCAACTCACAGTTGATTCCAATAGTTAGATAAGCTCTTGGTTAAAATATAGGTGTAGTGCTGTGAATAAAAAAATCATTAAAACATTAAAACTTGTAATTATTGAAGTATTGAAGTTAAGTATTGAACCCACAAAACTAAATGTCGAATCATCTAGGGCTGTAGCTATCGATTCTTTTAGTAATCGAGTATTCTACCGTTTATTCCATCGATTAATCGAGTAATCGGATAATAATTACTTTTTTCTTTATTAAAGAGCAATACTAAATATATAAGAGAAAATAAGACAGGTATCTTAAAATTAACATCTAATTTGTTTTCTTTTTAGAAAAATTAAGTTTTATTGCTGAAATTGCATAAATAACTGAAAATAACCCATTTTAATGCATTCAATTGCCACATTATAAAAATCTATTTCAAATTAGTTTAAAAAGTTCAGTCTAAAACTAAACCTACAACCAATAAACCAAAATAATATTAATATAAATAGCAATAATGCCTAAACATTGCATGTATGTTTAAAGCTTAACTTTAAAGTTTCAGCTTCAGTTCAGGCATGACAAGCCTTTATTGTCTTCTGAAGGCTGTGAGGCTTTTGTAAGAAGCAAAAAATATTGGACAGGAAGGTAACTTGAAATAAGAACAAGAGTACAGATAGTCATACTAGAGATGCACGGATAACTTCACCGAATCCGCTGTTAAAAACAAACCATCCATCCGCACCCGATCGTCATGAACTCAAATCCTCAGTGTAAGCGCGATGCTATCGTCACATTTTAGCTACACTGAAGTAGGCTGCTTTAAAACAAATCTTCTTTGGCGAAATTACACGTTTTAAATAACCCAAACGGGTTTACACCTCTACTACATCACTTTGCAAACGCGAGAGATGAGTTTGTGTTTAATTCAGATAAAGTAGCCTACATCGCACCAACAGATCTACATTTTGAGCTAATCATATTCATCATTGTAACACAGCTTGTTTAAGTAAGTTAGTAGCTATATTGCTCGTATCTCCTCAGTTGACGCGCGAACTGCCGCAAATGAAGCCTAAATGTTCTGTGTCATATCCTGAAGCTCAACACACAGTTGTCTCATTTAAAAATAGCGAGACTAAATGATATTAGCAGTGCTGATGCCAGTCTCTCTCGCATTGCAAGATCTTTGATCTCGCCATGAGCAAAAAACGAAAGTTTAAGAGCGACACATTCATTGCGTTTTACCGTGAAATGAGTTCCGCGCCTTAATTAAAATCAACACATCAATGATTTATCTCATCCACCCGCAATTTTTGGGATGTTTACCCACCTGAATCGCGGATTTAACCGCAATCCGCGCATACTTCGAGTCCTTATACACAAAAAAAATATTTCTGCAACATCCGTGTGTAGTTAAATGATCTAAACGAAGCGCCGAGGCAGATGATTTTGCCTCGAGGATTTTTTCAATTCGAGTAACTCGAGTTACTCGAGGAATCGTTTCAGCCCTAGAATCATCATAAAGGAAGAATATGTTAAATAATACAACCCTCACACACAGTGAAGCTCGAATCGCCATTGGCTAGTCTTTTTTGTTTTTTTTCTCACACTTTTTATATGGAATGCAAGAATGCAAATTTGGTAGATCAGGTACAGAAATAATCAAATGTAAAATAGCACTGCAGTCTTCAGTGTACACATTAAAAATAGATTAATTCTACAAATTAATTCTATTAGAGCTACAAAAGTTATTTAGTCGTTGAGCCGTTAAAAGATTTTTTGCAGTGAATCTAGCGTGATTAACATTAAAAACAGACAGCAGCAGGAATATTAGGCTGTTTTCGCTAAGATGATAATGCACAGTTTCAGCATACTGACACCGTTACAGATGCATTGTCTTTCTTGACTATTTACGTTTACTTAAAAGACATAACCACCTATGTATCCGAGTACACATCCACGAAAACCCACTGCTAATTCCCCTCCCCCAGGTAACAGTTTGCTTCATGCATTCAGTTAAAGTTAAAGAGGTTATACTTTGTCATTCAACTGAACTGTGCATGTAGGCAGTTTTCTGATTGATTAGACTTCTCGGGTATCAATGCAATGACCCATTTAAAATGCGGCCAAAATCATATTTACATATAAATATATTTTAATTGTTGATCATTTTAATCAAAATTATTGCTAGGGACAATTCAATAGTCTAGTCAATAGACACGTAGTCATTGCGTTTCATGAGTAGCTAAAGACTCTGCTGCTCAGGTTGAGTTAGGCAGGTCATTCCACCAGCAGAGAACAGTCAAGATAAAGGTCTGTGAAAGTGATTTTGTGCCTCTTTGGGATGACAGCACTATTTTGGTCATTATAAGCATGTTTGAACATTCAGCATGAAAGAGAGACCCAGTGCGTGAAATACCTGATCAGGGAAGAACTCCAGCAGAAACTGACCCAACAGAATAATACCCAAACCCTCTGGATCCAGCTTACTCTTCATCAGATTCACACTGAGAGAGAGAGAGAGAGAGGCTGTAGTCAAAATTAGCTACAATCATGAATTATGTTCAGATACTAAACATATAACAGTGAGTAATGCTTGGAATCTGACAAAAACAACCTCAGTGATGTTAAAACAGGGTAGACTTTTCCTTTTAAAGTCATACAGCGAGACTGATAACATTACTAATGCTTTCCCACACAGACTCAGTAATAAGAGGATGATAAATGCTTTCTCGTGTGATCACAGATCACTTTAACTTACACATAAAAAATTGAAAAATAATAAGCATTTGCCAAAACGCTGATTGTGTTGTACGTAGAGAAGAGGCCAAAGCAGGGTTCAGACTTCATTGACACTTTACTAAACTACTTTAGACAGAACAGGGTGCTGTGTAAAAACAAACACATGACCTACATTTTATTCTGTCAATTTAACATTCATGTAACAACCCCATTGAAAGGCTGAAGTTGTCTTTCAAGCTGTCAAAGGTTGATGTGATTTAAAAAAGCAGGTGGTCTGAAATCACTGGGAAGCCGTTTAAGAGGTGAAGGTTTTAAAGAACTCTGACGAGTGGCTTTAAATGGGGCTTTAGATGAAGGAAGGGACATTACTCTCCATTTCTCTTCATGAGTCATGAGTCTGTTTGAGTGGCATGTGAACAAGTTGTGCAAAGAGAAGGGCATAGGTGTTTTAACATGAACAAATGTGTTCACATCACTTCATGACACAAATGTCATGTGTGTGAATTAAGCAATAAAAGTGTGCTATATTTGTATATATAGATGTGCTATGCAAATTACAGAAATGTATTGCTTTAAAAATGCTTACTCTACATAATAAAAATATTATATACACAACTGTTCAAAGGTTTGCGGTTGGGAGGACATTTTTCAAAGAAGTTTCTTATGTTCATCAATGCTATTTATATTTTAGTATATTTTAAAATTGAATTTGTTCCTGTGATGACAAAGATGAATTTTCAGCAGCCATTACTCTTCAGTATAACACAATTCTTCAGAATGTATTCTAATTCGCTGATTTGGTGCTCAGGAAACATTTTTTATCAGCAATGTTTAAAACAGTTTAGCTGCTTAATACATCTATTATTTTACAATTATTTTAAGATAATGACAGTTCCTATATTGTGTATTTTAGCACTGCTGGAACAATGTACTGACCAATCAGCAGACATTACTGTAATGATCTGTTTTATAATCAAAAACATCATATTCTCACAGACACACACACGTACACACGTACTAGTCTGGCTCGGAGACGAGATCCAAGGCTTTCATAACATCTTCAAGCAGCGTGTCTGGAATGAACCCATTATCTGAAGATGAGGAGAAAGAGGAAAGAGGCAGATGGTTAGAGCTTCTGAGAGTCTTGATCACCACCCACACAGTCTGCCCGTGTCTTGTGCCCAACATGAAACATGAGTTTCATCTCTATAATAGAAGCCATGCTTCCGACCACGCACACATATGTGCACAAACACGGCCAGACAATAGCTGATTAACAGATGGATGAGTGCTGTATGTTGCTTTTCCTCCTCTCCGGTCTCAAAGTGTCAGACAGGATGTTTGCAGAGCAGCTGGTATGCTAACTCTTTTCAGTTCACTATAAAATGAACTCTTTCCTCCAACTTTCCTGCAGTGACTAGATTAAGAACAATAAATATCTGTACCACAGCATGAAATTAGATACAGTCAGGCGTTATGACCAGTGCGCTAAACAGCACTTTGGCTAAAATAATGTCTATATTATTGACAAAGGTATTCACAAAACTTTACTTATAATGTGATGCATTTCTGAGTGAAATAAAATATTCAGTGGGAAATAATGTAGTACAGTGGATTGGTGGATTCATTTTAATGCACAAGTTGCAGATTTTTTTTTTTTTTTAAAGAATAGAATGCACTGATTAATACTTTATAATAAGACAAAGGACATTTATTAGGAAAGTAAACAAGGTTCATTTTCATTTCATGTTTTAGCATACAACTATTCTACAGACACTGAGAAATGATACAAGTGTTTTTTTCCTCAAATTAAATGTTTGTAAAAGATCTAATTTCTGTGTTTGGAGATGAAATAAACACATCCAAAGTGTTCGTGAAACCGAGCTGAAATACACAGGCTTTTTCTCATCACACGCACACATAGATAGTATTGTTCTTATTAACGCGAGGAACAGGAATTTTGTTTACGACGTTAAAAGGCAAAAAGATGCCAAGCAAGAACATCTAATCTTGTTCTTGATGACACTTTGAGTGTGTGTTGTAAATTAGATACTTTAAATCAAAACTTTGGAAGACAACTTGCGTTCTCACTCTGACACGTTCAGAGATATATACACACACACACACACACACACACACACACACACACATGTTGTGTTTCCATGTTTTATGGGGACATTCCATAGGCGTAATGCATTTTATACTGTACAAACCGTATTTTCTATCCCCCTACACTGCCCCTGCCCCTAAACCTACCCATCACAGGAGACATTCTGCATTTTTACTTCATCAAAAAACATCACTTAGTGTGATTTAAATTAGATACTTTAAATCAAAACTTTGAACAACCAGCGTTCTCACTCTGACACGTTCAGAGATATACACACACACACACACACACACACACACACACACACACACACACACACACACACACACACACACACACACACACACACACACACACACACACACACACACACACACACACACACACACACACACACACACACACACACACACACACACACACACACACACACACACACACACACACACACACACACACACACACACACACACACACACACACACACACACACACACACAGTGCAGTGCAGTGGGCGATCTCTGCTCCAGGTTCTCATTTATTCCATTAAACGCCCTCTCTAGCTATTCTCTATATTATCATCAGGAGTCTTAGGTTTAATACAAGAGCAATAAATATCAGAGAAAAATATAACTTCAGGCAACAGACTCCAGAAAAAACACAAACAGGATATACAGGAAAAGATATACTGCACTACATATGACTAAGGGAGCATCAGGGGTTTGTTCATGAAGGTAGACTGCTGACTTTGTCATCTGAGCACAACGACTATCTTAAATGATAAATCGTCAGGTGAGACCTTCCTCTCCACAAATCCTCAGAAGAACTGCTCAAAAATAAATCACGGCTGGTCATTAATCATATATAGGACATAGTGAAATTTTGCAATTTCTGCAATCTTTACTAGAAAGAAAGTAATCGGTGGGTTTGTTATAAAAAAGGGTGAAAACTATAGAACTGTGGGGAGAATATACAGTTCAGAAAATATCAGTAAGATGAAAAACGAATCCTTTTATTCAACTAGGACAGCTTAAATTGATCAAAAGTGAAAGAAAATAAATTTCTAATATAAAGGATTTTTATTCCAAACAAATTCTACATTCCTATTAGAAGAATCCTTTAAACAAAATCACAGCTTCCATACAAATATTAATAGGGGAGTCTAATGCTATGTCATGCATTCTGACTTACACTTTTAAAGAGTTTAATTCTCATGCTAAACATGGGCAAAATGTAAAAAACGAGTTGGACGTACGACGGAGTATTTCTGTGCCAAATACACTCCTTCAGGATTCGAATAAGTTTCTGAAAGTATGGACCTGTATGACATCATATAGGGCGGAATTCCTCCCGGGCCCTTCTCCCGGATGAGTGCGTACACACATCAACCAGAGTGAGAGCAAGAGTGCACCCATCAACGAGCTTCATTTGGTTACGGAAGTCGTCGGCAACGCTTTCATTTTGTGTTAAGACCACGAAATCAACAATGTCACTAAAGAAGTGTGTTTTTGGTTGTGAGGGAAAGATAACCTTGTTCAGCTTCAACAGTGGATGCAGTTTGTTTTTTTCTGGAGCAGCAACGGAGCTCTGCAAGTGTGTTAGTTTGTTCCTGGTCATGTTTGTTTAGAAATCTGATAAAACTAAAGACTCTTCAGGAGATGCAATACTACTCTATAGGTACTCACTCGCAGTGCACATCCTGTGAAATGAAGCCTGTGAATGTCCTTGTAATCCACTTCAACCTTTCCAAACTTAATGAAAGATTATTTTATGGAAGGTTCGAGTGGTTTGAGTGTGTGTGAGTAATTGGAAGCCATCAGAATATGGGTGTGTTTCTATACGCAAGCACCATCGTGAATCTGTGGTTAAAAACTAAGCTGAGAATCGATCCAGAATCATTAAAAAGAATCTTTTCTCCCACCCCTATTGTATGACTAACAAAATATTAGATAGATTATTAACCCCTTGCCTGTCACCCCCCCTCCCCAACCACACAACTGAATCGCTGCAGACGAGAGAGAATTCATTTGCGCGTGATATTCCATTCAAAATATCGTTCATAACAGATCGATTATTTTGCAATCCTGACATAAATTAAGAAATCACTGTCACTGCAACACAGTTTTATCATAAACAGTGTTCAAATATCAAAGCTGGAGTCTTTAATCTGTCTAATGATACTGACTTTTTCCAGATAAAGTAAGTGTGTGATGTTTTAATGAACAGTGAATGCTGAACAATAGTAATCTGGGGCCGTCTGCGATCTTTGACACTCAAGGGGTTAAACAAACTGTTCTGTTGCGTAGTGTGCCAAGTTGATGTTTCCTCAGAGCTGACTACTCTCACGTCACATGACCAGAGTGTAATCGCAGCCTTTGTGGTAAAAATCCAGCTTTGCATCACAGGAAAACAAATTACACTTTAAAGTATATTAAAATAGAAACCTATTTGTGTTTTTTTGTTTAGTTTTTTCACAATATTACCGGTTTAACAATATTTTTTGATCAAATAAATGCAGCCTTAGTGAGATTAGGAGACTTATTTCAAAAACATTGTAACATTTTACTGACCTTAAACTTTTGAAGGGGAGTGTATATACATAAACAACAACAAAAAAAGTTTCTGCACGATGAGAACCTGAAAGGGGTAAAACTACTTTTTTTGTTTTGTTTGAGAGCTATATCACTGTATCAGGAAACACATACTTGTAACTTGGTAAATATGCCAGGATCTCTGTTAAAGATCTATTGTGTGAAATGTCTGGTTTTGTTTGTACTTCTTATGTTAAGGTTTGGCTTGTCAACTGAAGCATGTTTAAATAGTGGCAGTGAAACCATATGTTGGTGGATGTGAGGGAGTCTGCGAATGTGTATTCTTGTCTTTATGACTGATATCTGGTCTTGTGTAAAGAGATACTGTGGGATAGTCATCAAAAGAATGGAGGGCTTAACCTTAAACCTTAAAATGTAGCCTCCGAACTACATATCTGATACACACGCTTTCATTCCCATACATTTGTAGAATCACTTCTCTTTCACTCTTTTAAAATAATGCCTTAGCACAGATCAAATTTGGCCTTTTGTTTTCCATTTCCTATTCTCTCCTCCCTCATCCTCAGTTACAGTAAAACATAAACAAACACAGTAAGTATTGGATCTTTGCACTGTCTAATAAGCTGCAGAGATAATAAACCTGCTCTGTTTTGTGAAGCTATAGCTCATCTTCCTCTCAGAGAAGGACAAGTTGACTCAGCTGCTGGGGTTGAGTTGACATTTTGAGTTTCTGCAGTCTCTTATTCTGCTTACAAACACACCCACCCACAGATGAAATGCTTCCTTTTTTAATAATTTTACCTTCCGGGTCAAAGGTCTGGAAGACTCTTCTGGCCTGCTCTGATGGAGACTCAGGGGCAACCAAAGCCATCTCCTAGAGAGAGAAGGAAATATGAAATAGAAATGAGTGTTTTGGTATAAGGGACATTTTTGTGATGCTAAAATATGGATGAGGGAGTGCTGATATCAGTTGGCCTGAGGTGTGACCATTCACACAATCTCTTTGAGGTATAGGGAGGCATAAACCGATGATGCAATGTGCATTAAGGGGCCCTTGCTAAAATGTGACATTAAAACTCAGAAAATGTTTACATGAACTATACTTGCGTAATTTTGTTTGTGTGTGCATTTGCGAAGTGACTGCATGTGTGATTATTTTTTTCGGGTGTGTCTAAATGATCTGGAGATAAACTCATAAATGGCAAAATTGTACATCCACCAAGCAATCTTACAGATCTTTTAATGAAAACAATCTTCTATCTCTCTCCCACATGCACACAACTCAGAAACAGTCTATGAATATCGCTGATTAATAGAAAACAAACCAAGATCCATGTGTGTTTGTTCATGTTTGAGTTACAGCGGGATCACTGCCCCATCAATATGTGTTGCCTGAGGGACTTAGGACAACAAAACACATCTGTGTGTGTGTAAAAAAACAACTCAAGCTGGAATATGCAGAGTCAGCATGCACAGCTGAATCACGTACAGCTAAAACAGTTCAGAGCCTCATATATAGGAATCAAGATTCCTAACTAGACAGCATTGTTTGGGAATCAGATGCATTTGAATTCATTACAATGTACAAGATGAAAGAAATATGCATTATCATGCACTACAAAGCATCAACAAAATATCTTCACCTACTTAATGTACTATTTCAATCTTTGTTTTGTTAACCATCTTTTGTTTGTTTTATTTTTGTTTGGTAGTACTTTTTCAAAGTTCAGGAAATTTCGGGAGTGTGACTTGGGCTCTGAACATTCTGACTGGTTGAGGTCACGCAGCATTTTATTTTAACCACCAAGACTGTTGCGGTGCGTGCAGTAAGAATTGTTTGCTTTTCGAATCAAGTTGTTCCAATAGACAGATGACGAGGTTTAGGCTTTATAAAGCTTATATCCGGAGGACGAAATTTGAATTTCAGCGGAAATGAAAAGTTGTGTACGGTACTATATCACTGGACTAATCTTCGCGGTACTTTAGACCGTGATGGAAACACAGAGAGCAACAGGTCTGGGTGAAAAGTTCCTGGGGAAAATTGTTCCGGGTAATTCCGGTTGAAACAGGGCTTAAGTGACAAGAACAGTTTCAAATTAGTGTTAAAGCAGCACTAGGTAGGTTTTGCTCTAGGGGTCCCCCTACAGTTGGGAAACATTATTGTCCTCTACTACTGTCGTAAACTCTGTCATCCTATATCAGGGGATGCGCAAGTGCATTTGTTGACATGACAACCATTATAGCCCTGAACCATGCCCTGAACACGTGTTCTGCTTGCGTCGCATGTGAAATGTCTTAATCCCAGATACAGTGGCATATGTTTCAGCATGTCATATGAATATCATTTCATGGGTTTTATTTTTTTCAAACGCTAAAATGATCGCGATGCTCACGTTTACAAGCCAGCGTCATTATAGTAGCCTAGTCTATTGGTTATCGTTTTACAGAATCTATATAATACTTAAATTCAATGTTTACTGTCCACAAAAGGCCTAGTTATTGTTTTTTATCCATGTAACCTTAATAAAAAAGGTTGACTCCAAAAAGCCTATTTTTAAATAAAATATATTGCTAAAGACAGTCTGTAATGAAATAAATAAATAAATATAGATTAACCCTTTTTCAAATTATTCAGTCAAGAGCAGTAAGTGATTTTTTTTCTGTCTTTTGTCATCACGTCTTTTATGAGAACCATGCTTCCCGAATATTTTCCGGATTTCCCTGTTTTCACTGTTATACGCTATTACGCATAACCTGAACAATTACGGAATCTCCTTGTACAAAACACAGGCGAAGAAGAAACAGAAAAGAGTTCTCTCATATAACCAGATGCATATGAAAAATAATGCGATCATCAGCAATAAACAGCATCTAAAACAAAACGGCTGGGTTATGTTGACCAGGATGAGGTGTTGATGGACTCCATCTAACAGTCCATCTGTGTTTTGATCATCATTCTGAATCCAATCTGGATGTAACAGTCTGATGTAAGGCGACTTTTCTCAGCTTTTTTCATGAAACTTACCCACATTCAAGTGTTGATAAAAAAAACACAAAAAAAACCCAGAATGCATGACGCTAGAATTTCACTGGCATATTTAATGTTTATATTCATTTAAAAGACATAACTGACTATGTTTGCGATGCTAATCGACAAGACAGGCATTTTGACATAATTTTTGTTAATATTCGCACGCTGTGAGATGCGTGGGTATGCTTAAGCTAGTGTTGCTGCGCCTTAGACACTTTCTTGTCTATGTGCGCTTGAATATTTAAATAGGCAAAGCTTACAAATGCGCAAATTATCAACTGATGCAGCACTGGCCCGAGTGTCTTTCACACTGGTCCCGGGCCATCGTGCAGTCCTTATTTTTGAGCCCTGGGTAGGTAATAACCATATATTGTCAATATTATAATATCAAACTACCATAGATGAATCTGCAAATTTGAAAAATCTATTTGCATTATAGCTTGAGGCAAGACAAATAAACAAATATCACAGACATGTTATTGTTAGGTGTCCTAAAATATGATTTTGTACGCATGACAGCCAAGTCAGCATTGGTCGGGCACCCCTCCTCCTCCTTCAGCTCACGCCAACGAGCAAACGCTGGCCCAATGTTGATCCTCGTCCTGCCTTTAATCCGATCACTTTCTCGTTTCCTCTTTTTGCTTTCCTCCGACAAAACCTTTGCTTTCTTATTTTTCTGTACTGCTTCGGCCATGACTATAACATCCGGCAAACAAACGACAGTTCCGCAGCCTCGCACGTCCAAATGTGGGATAGTGGTGGAAGTGACGTATATGCCGTAAAGCAGTCGAATTTTGTAGTTCTTTTTGTTCTTGGGTTACTAACCGAAACCCGAAGTTTAAAACTACGATTAAAAAACGATACAGACCCCGTCAGGCTATGGCAGACGTGTCATTCAACCTATTATAAGTCGATGTATCATCACAAGAGTCTTGAAAATATATTATGATGGTTGAAAAGTTACCTAGTGCTGCTTTAAAATAGGATGGTGATTAAAGAAGGTAGTTGCCTATCTAGGCATATACAATTTGGAACAGAGTTTGAGCGATGCAAACTTAATCTGACCCCTGTTTTGAACCCATTTATTTCTGATTCCCATTATTAGAAGGGGAGGAAGGGGATTATGGGGTTAACTAGTTCTCATGCTGAATCAGGTCAAGTTATCAAAACTCTGCACTGGAATTCATCAATACTCATCGTATGTGGAGAATAATGAGAACAATCAAATTCAAATGAAAATACAAACTAGTGATGAGTGACAAAAACTTGATGACAAATTTGTACTAAAGCATAAAAACAGAATCCAGAAAAATCCAAACAGAATTTGGAGAAAAAGGCAAAACAAACAAACAAACAAAAAAACATGGTATTATTATTATTACACGCCCTATTCTTGCTTAAATTTAAATAAATAAACAAGTTTTATAAATTCAATTAATTTTACCTTTTTAATTATTAAAATTTCATACAAATAAATTAAATTGAAAAACAGGATTTTAGAAAAAAATGTTATGGAATTTGGAGGGTGATTTAATTTATTTATTAAACAATATAACACATCTGAAATGATCAGACATTTAAAAAAAATTGCTCAGTGGACCCAAAATGACTTGGCAATCACCCACAACACCTTAGCATCAAGTTTATTCATAGGCAAGAACCACTTACATTTAAGAAAATCTAACAGTCTAGTAAAATATGATGTGTTTTACTGCAATCAAAGAGAACAAACATTAGCAATGAACATAAAAACACGGTCATGGAAGAGTGAACATAAACACAGGCTGTGTACTTTCACAGTACGCTTTCAGTGCAACACTCACAAACATCTCCTCTTATTTCACAGAGTAAATATACAGCTCACAGTCACGCCATGACAGAGGGACAGAGCAACGGAGGAAATAAAACGCTAAAGAAAAGGGTACAAATGACTGAGAAAGTAGATGATAAGGAGAAGTTGCAGCTGGATACTGTTTGCTTTAATACTACAATCTGAGCTAGTACTCCACACAGACAAACCGGACACCTTTCCACAGTCGAATGGCAGGTAGTCAAAATGAAATTAAACTTTCAGAACCCTTGCCTGAGGCCATGTGGAGTTATAAACCCTCATTCCTCAAGTAATGAAAAAGATTTGTTAGTTTTAACTTATATCAGTAGCGCATAGCTCAGCAGTGGTGAAAGACTGAGAGAAAAATGGATGAGTGCTTAATAAAAGTGAGAAGTTTCAATAGGTAGTGGATGAGGAAACATCAGGAATAAACACTCAAAAGTTGAATTGCTCCTTAAACATTGGTCAAACAACCTAAATTCTGTAAACATTTACACTCTTCTTGTTTAAAAACCTGCATGATTTTCTTTCTACCATAGAACACAGTGAGAAAAAAAGGCTGAATTAAAAAAAAACCCTCAGGGGCTGTTCACACAGAACACATTTTTGCATTTCACAGCACTGCTTGTTTTCCTATGTAAACACATGCCAGACGGACGGCATCTTGCACCATCACATGACAAGGCATTTAAAAAAGTTTAAACATTTCTAGAAACCGTGAATTTTTCCACTTCAGTATTTGTGTCTCGATCCCTAAACGACTCTTAAAACCACTGAAAGTAGGCCATTTGTCTTCAAGTCTTCTGAAGCCACACAAGCCAATCGAACAGTGCCCGCACGGTACAGAGCGATCACACTAGTCAAATGAACCAGACATTTGGGGTCAAACGTGCTCGGGCACAGTTGAGATTCAGCCAGTGTGATTGCACCCTGTCAAGTCTTAAGTCTCTGTACTATTTTAAGCAATAGTTCTTTCAGCTAGTTATTGTAATTAAAAGAGTTTCAAAATATCAAAACTGATTATTTCTACTTCAAACCGGTCTAATAAAGTAGAGAGGAATTGTGATATTTGATGCAGTAGATACTGATAGGGAGAGAATGAATGAGGAATGAATAGTAAAATGTGGTGTTTCATGCGGTCATGTAGAGTAGGAAAGATGGAACATAAAAAATTATTTTCATGTTTTTCACAAGTCTCTGTATCAACAATGTGATCAAGTAGCGAGTAATTTTTTTGCGACTTAAGTGTGAATCGAGCAGAATCCAAATAATCTCTAGTATGTCTTTTTTACTTAGACATGAAAGTAATTCTCTAAGCGAATGCTGTAAATTATACAGGTACATTTTTACTACATTATAATATTTTAAAAAACTATGTAGTTCAAGTGATATTTTTTAACTGGTCAAAACTGCTGAATACCAACTGAAGTGAACTGCATTTCTAGCGTCAAACGGTTCTTATAAATATTTTTTTAAATGTATTTTTATGTCATTGAAAGTAATGATAACTTGATGCTGATTCAGTAACTGCATAAATATATTAGACATAAGCCAGTCATTGTGGGGAATGTCAATGAAGCAAAATGTTTTGTTGGTCAGAAATAATTTTGTGTGCTAGTGTGCACTGACATCCCGTGTATCCGTCGTGACACTTATTTGTGCACATAAACCCTTCACCTCACCTTTCTCGCACACAAACACACACAGCGGCTCCATGCTAATAGCGAATGTGTGCATGTCTTATTATAAAGTCTGACCCCTGGTGACAAAAACAACATGCTGTTCCGCTGATGTTTACAATGTGGCTTCACAACAACGCAACCAGGCCTGTAATCAACCCTGCCGAGTCAGCGTTCCTCCATCTCTTGCACACACACTCTAATAGAGGGGAATTACAGAGCAGCAAGTTGGGTAAAAACTTCAGCTCGAGGCAGGATGGTTCTGTACGATGAGTGATCCGACCCAGACGGACCTGTGGAGCCAAACAGAAGTGGGATGCTCCACACAGACCTGCTGTTCTGGATGGCTTTGGGTTTCAGGGACACAAAGAAAATAAAGCCTCATGTATTGACTAAAAAATAAAAGACAAATGCAGAATACTAAAAAGTCAACATGGTCTTAAATTACACATAGTAAAAGAGCACTGTCAAGTCACGTAGGCAATTTTGGCCAAATGCCTTGAGCGCTTCTGTCAGTAATATTCCCAATCGTGCTCTGTGCTCTTAGATACGGTGATATTATATATGCCTGTTTATAAACAGGCTCAGCGAGCGTAATTATTCAACATATCTGTAAGGCAGAGTCTCATATAAAGCATCTTGAGTCTGGCTTTCATTATTTTCCTGAGACCCAAATACATGCACACACTCTGGAGACGGCAACAGTCAGAGGCCATAGATGGAGATCAGAAAGGCGGCTCTCACACAAGAGTGAAAAAGCCAATAGATGCAGATGACTGAGCTTCAGAAATATCCATGATACTGTACACATTAATCTCATGAACGCACACACAAAATCACTCTAACAGCGTTTATGGGCACTGTTTTCTTTTGCAGATGTGAAGGATGAAGTACTTTGTTTATACAAGCCAGAAAGCTGAGGAGAAATAAAGTCAAAAAATGATAACGACATAGCGAGACCTTATTCTCAACTCTAAGAAAGTCATATGACTAAATGCATCAAATCTGTGATAAAGAAAGTTATATGTAGATGAGTGATAAAAGAAAATGTCAATAGTGTGCTCAACTCTGTTTTAAGAAAGTTTAGAATAAAAACGGTCTGTTTAACCTTAAAAGGTGATATGAGATTGTTCATTTGACCGAACACAAGTTTTTTTTTAACAATCCACTCATCCACACAAACCCCAGTCAAGTCTAAAGCACTCCAGCTCCAGCAAGGTAAAAATCATGAGGTTAAATGTTCATGTCGACACTGATCATTCATTTTCACATCAGAGTGCCCTGAGTTCAGCATAGTTCACTTTTATCCAAATGAGCAGCAACATATTGAAGCAACTACCAATGGGATTTTCAGACTGGGACCTCACAGTTTCCTAACGGGACAAGACGATTGCTAGTAATGTTGTTACTATACTCGAATGTCTAAATTCAATACAATACCTTGAAAAATAGTAATATTCTATACCATTTTTGATGCCATTTTTGGGGGATAATTTGGGTAATTTTTTTGTAATAGCTTACACAGAGTTGCTTCATTTTAATCATTGAAATACATTTACAAAAAAAAAGAGAAGAAAAAAAAGAAAAAAAAGAGAAATAAACAGTCAGTAATAAATTAAGAACAAATAGCAAACTACAAATTAAATTTTTTTTGAACTTTAAATGAAGTTTTTTAGGTGGGTCTTAGAAAGACTACAGAAATGAAAGCAATCAAATGTAAAAACACTGAACAGTTTTCATTGTAAAAATTAAACAGATTAATGCTTACAATTAAAGTTGTATGTTAGGTCTAAAGATGATCCTTTTTCATAAATTGATTCCGTTATTTTCTGCCTTTTTTTGTTTTGACGGCAGCAAGTTTATTAGGCTGCTGTCACTTTAAGAGCTTATACACAGATGTAATATACTGTTACACAACATGCGTTCTCTCAACTATTTACTAGGGATGTGTGCAATGATTAATTTCATAACCGTTTAAACTGAAATTGAACTGACTAGTTAAAGGAACTGTATGTAGGACTGTGGCCAAAACTGGTACTGCAATCACTTTCAAATTACTCTAGAGCGGTGTATCCCCTCTCCCCCTCCCCCCTGACTCAAGGGGTGCCTCTCAATTCTTATTTGTGCATCCTCGATTCCTTTCCTAGCTTCCTTTCCTCGCGTCTTAGCTCCATCCCTTCAGGATGCGAGGGAAGGACGCAAGGAAAAGACGCGAGGACGGAGGAATTGAATCAAGTGAAATGAAATATCCTCGCTCCCTTTAGCGTCACTTCAATTAATGATGACTTCACACCACTGGATTTAGCTTGCACTTCAGGAATTTTGATCAGAGATAACTATTTATATAGTTTAAACCACCACAAAATACCACATTTGTCCATATTTTATTTAATATTACCAGTTATTATTACCAATGACACATGTACATGTACATGTAAACATAATATAGTTAATAAACTGTGGCAAGATTACGTGAAGGGGGAGAATTAATACGTGCGTCATGTTTAGTCGATAAAACACTTCCGCAAAGGGTACACCTGTGCATCCTCGCTCATGACTCCTCAGAAAGCCTCCTCACTCCTCGATCCTCGCAGTGCAATTAGAGAATTGAGATGTCCTACAAGATGGCTGAGCTCGGTCAGTTTCCGGGTCATAGGATGGAGGACGGAGGAGCGAGGAAACGAGGAAGGATATTGAGACGCACCCAAGGTTGCCAGATAGGCTGCAGGAAGGTAGGCTGCTACAAGGAGCTAACAATGGCAAGTGACGAGTCCTACACAGTACGTTTTTTTCCCCCTGTTAATTATGTTTACGCTTCATGAGAGGTCTTTTAGGTTTCATAAAGTTAGACATCTTCTATCCAAAAAGTTTGTGGCTGCAGCTGTGGTAACTAGAGCAGAGCTGGCAACACGGATGCCGAAAAACTACTGACTTCGTGATTGGTAGATAGGTGAAGGGTGGCGCTTCAGCCCAAAACACAACGAGGGCTGCAACTTCACTTTTAAAATGACAATATCCTGGCCGGACTACTGTTGTCAGTGAAAGAAGTATTTGAAATTAACATGATTTCTTAATGTCTAGTGACATATCAGGGCCATTTTATGATTAATTGAAATACATTTCTTACATACAGTTCCTTTAAGCTATTGGTGTGCACGCAACCACTTGCATGTCCAGGTTTGAATGCGCTTCTGACAGCTCTTTGGTCTTGGCCATAGTGGAGTTTGGAGTCTGACTGTTTGAGGTTGTGGACAGGTGTCTTACACTGATAACGAGTTCAAACAGGTGCCATTAATACAGGTAACGAGTGGAGTGAGACTGAGGCCACATTTACACATAGCTGGGTATTTAGAGAACCAAATATTTCCCCGCCTCCGTTTTCAAAAATAACATTGTGCACACAACATCGTTTTCAAAAAAGTTGTCGTTTACATCAACCCGCATATATACGCCGCCGAGCGCCATCATAACTATGCCAAACCTATGGGTGGCAGTGTAGGGAGAAGGATAAAGCCATACAAGCCAATCAGAATCCTCAAAATCGACAACAACGAATAGCACAAGCGACTTCCTGTTCCTTTCAAAACAGACAAGGTTCGTTCGTGTGGACAGACAGCGAAGTGGAGTTACTCCTATATGTCAAAATTAAAAATGAGTACCACCTTAACAGCATTCATGATAAAAAAACTGTAGTGTAAACATTGGGCGCTCACATGACGTAAGCATTTTCTGGCGCATAATGTGACGTTTGAGAACCTAAAACCCCGTTTCTCACCGTTGACACGGCAACACATAACCGGCGTTTTCAGAAATCTCCACTTTGGCCGGAGTTTTTATAAATAATCGTTTTCTTGGATAAAAACGGCGTTTTTGTGTAAATGACAGGTCAAAACGCAGGGAAATATCTGCGTTTTCCCATCGTGTAAACGGGGCCTGACAGAGGAGCCTCTTAAAGAAGAAGTTATATAACTTCTTTAAAAATCAGACAATGTGAATTTTTTTTCCTCATTCTGTCTCTCATGGTTGAAGTGTACCTATGATGAAAATTACAGGCCTCTCTCATCTTTTTAAGTGGGAGAACTTGCACAACTGGTGGCCGACTAAATACTTGTTTGCCCCACTGTATATATAGATTATATATGTTTGCTCACGTGACATCAGGAAGCAACTTAATAAGCACATGATGACAGGGAGGTGATGGTGGTGTAAATCGAGATACATCTCCCACTTCGACTAGTTCTCTCATTGTTTACTGAGATTTCTTATCCTGTGCAAATTGGCCATTAATATTACAGACGACCAGTGGTAAAATTACATTACTCCCTCTACCCTTGTAAAACGAATCCCGTCCGAATAGGGCTTTAGTGACCTGCTGCAATTTAAATCAGTGTGAGTGCCCCTTCAGACAACAACCCTAATTCTGAATTGAGCAAGTTTTGTAAAAGACCCCCAGGTGTCACTGAAACTTTCAACCAAATGAGATTAGCCTTGAAGGAAAGATTGGCATCTCTGAGAGAGTCTGGGTCAGATGCAAAGGTTCATGCGTTTTACAGTGAAAATCCATTCATGGAGGTTTTCTCAGCAGTCAAACTACGAACAACAAGCACAGTGTTTAACCAACATCAAAGCAGCGCCAACAATTACACTAGCCACATTACCACATACTGCAACCAGACCATTGTAACTCAAACTACAGGTAGATCTGCTCCTCTGAAGTTCTCCACTACATAGAAATGTCATGAGCATCAGACATAAGCAGTTTAGACACCCGATACGTCAAAGCCGGCTGGGTCAGAGACTAGACTATCACATTCACTATTTACTCCCTCTGGCGTCTCCCTCTTGAAGCCAAGGTCTGTCCGTTTCTACATTTAACACTATCTGCCCATCTCCTTGTCGTTCTCTCATTGTGTCCATGTCTTTTGTTGGTGAAGTATTCCCTATACAGGCATCGGTGTTAGTGAGAGGCCGCTAAAGAGGCCATTGTTGTGGGTTAAGAGGGGATGTGAGGTCCTGCATGTATTACGAGCCCCTTGGGTACGAAATAGTGTGCGTATGGTTGTCTACACAGCCATGTATAGCCTTGATAGAGATGAAAACCAAGGCAAGTCCGATGATGGCAAATGCATGATCCTAAATGGCTGTTCACACTAAAGACGACAACCATAATGATAACTAAAAGATCATTTTAATTCTGTGAGAACAGCAAAGTCAACACCACGATTACAGCGATAAAGACACAGAGGAACAATATTGATGGAACAACTTTCAGAATGACTTCTTCCAGCTTATAAACAATAAAAACATTTACAGCCAATCAGAATCCACACGACTTTAAAATGCTGTTGCAGTGTTTAGAGTGGCAGATGACAAATGCTGCGAAACCTCATAATAAACAGAAAATTATATTATATTATATAAAAACTATTGATATAGTTATTCTGTACGAGCCTTAAGAGTATTGTATTTAATTCCCACAGGATAGTGTGTTTCTCTATGTGTGCGTAAGTGCGGTACTACAAAGCTGAAGCATGTGTAATAGATCAGATCCCACTAAAGGAATGATTAATGATATGTCAGGCAGCACAATGCCTAAGAGAGACAACTGTCTGATGAAACTGGAAACACACACAGTGTCTGATGAGACAGGAATCTATTAAGCTATATTATTTTCCTTCCTTCCTATTCTGTTCTTTTACACGTGTTAATGTATATCCCACAGTGCCATCCTTTCATGGAAGACATGTAAGAATGCGATGATCGAAGTCTTTCAGGCTGACAGAAATCAGGGACCCGTGTTGGTTTCGGCTCACATTCACTGTTGCCGTGAGAACACGGTGGTCCTGTGTGGCGGTACAAAAGATCGAGAGCTTGTTGCGGTAGCAGAGCAGGGCTCTATAGAAGCATGACCGCGGCAGTGAGGTGAGCCCCTGTGGGACTCACAAAAATAAGGCGAGTGTTTTTGTTTGGGGGCATGGAGTCAGTAAATTAGCAGAGGATGACAGAGCACTGGGGTGCACCGGACGACTTTACCAGCATTGCAGGGTCTCCCCCCCTCCCCCCTCCCGCTCAAAAAGCTCAGTTCCAAAACCTAGTGAGTTGTCTCTCTATTGCCTACACAGGCAGTTGCCTTCTAAGGCAGGATCCTAACTGTCATGGATCCTTATAAATGATCAGTCTAAAATACTCAACCTTGATTTTAATAATTTGTTGATAGCATGTTGAAAGTTACAAATAAATGGTAAAATTACACATTTCAATGACACTTTATAGCACAACTTTGATCAATATTTCAGCATGAATATGAAATGATAACTCTCAAAGAATTTTAACGTAAAGGCAATTAAACAATACCCAATTTTCACAAAATAAATGTAAAAATTACACGAAACAGAGTGTTTACACAAAACACTCTGAAATTCATCATATCAACAGTTGGGGGAAAAATGCATAATAACTGTCTTTTTTATATTTAAATTAAATATTATTACAATTAATATATTGCATTTAAAACAGTCTTTGATATAAATAGTTATTACAGTATTAAATGGTGACATTTCTAAACTTTTCAATAATCATACATTATTATATTAAAGAGGCTTTATGCATTTTTCTGAAATTTAAACTCGTGACTGACACCTGTGGCCAAAAAACAGAACTGCTCTTCCTCATCTGCTGCAAGGAGGTCAGCATTATGTTTACAGAGGTAAGAACTGTGTATTCGCTAAATCCATTGCACTGCTTGCGAGTGTAGGCTACTTGCTGACTAGCGGTGGTGGCAGAGTGATCTGAAACGTTTAACATGACGTCACAACCGCAGACAGCACGGGAAAAATCCGACCCGACAGAAAATAGGAAAAATAGGATACAGGCTTATAGGTGCACCCACTGTGAGCGGACAAGGTGTCAGTATGCTCATCAGGAGATGTTTGAGCCATAAATGGTAAAATAAAAAGGCTATTGTTACGTTTATTTTGGGGAAAAAGTTGCATATAGCCCCTTTAAAAGGAAAGAAAAATAAGGAATTACAAATATTTATAAAATCTAAAATTTTCTTGTTTTGCCCACCAGCTTGACTTATTTATTTATTTTTTACAGAGCCCATCTGAGTCTGCATTATGAGAAATGAATTCTTCGTGAGCATACACATGATGCATCAAAATACTTTCTCCATAGGTAGCTCATGTTTTGGAACAGAGCCAACTTCCCCAGCTTTGTAACACCATCATTTACAAAGACTTTTGCTCCAAGCAGGGGGCCGAATTGGAAACTGTACAAAAACAACTTTGTGAGGGCCGGTTGTGGTGGTTTGTAGGTATAAGAAGGGATCAGGGCCCTGAAGGGTGGACAGGAAGGAGAGGAGGACCAAGGGATCAGTAAAAAGATGAGGATGTTAACCTCATCAGAGCCGAGACAGAATATGGTCTGATGAGTGGAATAAGGAAGGAAGGGACAAGAAGAAGGTTAACATCCTATACTTATATACAAAGGGCCTCCAGAGAGACAGCACAGGATGGAAGGAAATAAGGGATGTGAAGCTCATCACCTCAAATCAAAGAAGAGAACTCAAAAGCAGCTTTAAGAGGAGAGGTAAAAGTGAAAGCATTCAAGAGGGACACTAAAAATCTTGGTGTCCAACACAGGCCACTGAATCAATACACCCATTAAATCACCTTGTGAGTGGATGTGTGAGCAAGAAAAGCATCAGATTTGGTATAAACAGGGGTACTGTGGTTCAGTAGTCACGGATCGTGTTTCTCTGCATTACACGGTCATAGATACCAGTGTGCTGCGTTAAAAGCTGCTATTCCATTACTCTCTGTCTTCAGGGTGTGTGTGGCTGTTCATCTACTGGGACTTGAAATCATTCCTTTAGTGTCCACTGCCGTGTCTGTGTGCGTCCGTGGCCCTCTCAGGACCTCTGTAAAAGGTCATTTGTGTAGTGTCTGCTGCTTTGTGTACACGTAAATCAGATAAGAGTGGAACACAAACCCTATTAGAGGCTAAAAGCAAAGACATAAAGACAAACAAAGACGGTAACAGGAGTATGGATCCGCTGGCTTAAAACTTGTCATTAGAGACACCTTACTCATGTGCGCACACACAGAGACAGAGACAGAGAGAGAGACAGAGAGAGAGAGAGAGAGATACCCATTCCATCCACCAGAAATTAGACCAGTACAACTGCAAAAGCATCTCATTCTCCACATGTAATGACCAGCCATCACTAGCTACAGATAAAATATATTGGCACTATTTAATTTTTCTGACCAAATATTTAATTTTATCCACTTGTTTCAAATTATTTTAATTTACATTGTGTTTAAATGATCTCTTAAATTATTACAGGTTTATAATATTGGACAATTTAGTTATTTAATTGATTATATTTATTTACATTCATAGATAATCAGCCATAGGAGGAAATATTTTTGATATAAATATAATTATAAAGGAAATATAAACATATTTCAATAAAAATGAGCACTTCAGACAGATGCTGAACAAAATTAATAAATAAAATTAATAAAATACGATAATATCGGACAGCAAGGATATGTTTATCCATTTACCAACAAAACAGGCTGTTGCAGGACAATAAAGAAGTCGAAATTAACTGAATTTGATCAGAGATCAAGCAAGCTAACTAGGCAATGCAAGCTAAACGCAATTAAGTCCAAAGTCTTCCTGTTGACAGCTGCTCTTTGGGTTGTCGTTTGAGAGCTTTTCCTCTCTGAGGGCCTGGCAGAGTGGCTGACTCTTCTGGTGACTCCAGTGGGAAAACTAAACCAGATGGACACACAGAGACCCTGAGCTCTAGGGGGAAAGAGATCGGCTTTCCTACCGGAAATCATGGCATTACTCACCTGAGGCTATGCTCCTGCTAACCATCCCCAGAGATAATGTGGAGAGAGAAGTGGGTGCCCTGTGAGCATAAGGGTTAAACTGATTGTGTATGTGTGCGTACTGAACAGGGCTGCTGTTTGTATAAGAGAGCAGAGTTACAGGCCCTTAAATCAGTAAGATCTTCTAAAGCTCATGGGAATGGAGGAGCTATGAGTGTGAGAATGTGTGAAATCTGCTGGAGGTTAAGTGAAGAGGGGACTGGAACAGACCATGCAGCTCTCCACCAAGCTGCTTTATAGACAATATTATTGAAAAAAGGGCATCACAGTAAGCTTGTGAGAAATGTATATCTGAGCAGTGATGTAAAAAAGCTGAGTAGCTTGAAGCTTGTCAACATTAGTTTAAAAGACCCAAAACAATGCTCTTAAAAGCACAGCTTTTTTTCCTGTTGAAGCATTTCCTAAATAAATAAATAGACATGAAGTATTGATTTGAGTTGGAATTGTTGTATTATCGTAGCCTGGATGCCAGCCGAACTTAGCCCCACCCACAACATTTGAGGTTGGGAAGTTCGGTCTGGATCCGTTGTGGAGTAACTATGCCCGAAAAGGAGCTGATAAACAGTAACGAAAGCATTCATGTCACCAAAGAGCGTTTGACTTGAATTTGTTCTTATCCTAAACGGTGAACTTGTTTGTATATACATTCACCTTTCCTATTTCTCTCAAAAATTATGATTGTGTTGGCAAGTACTCCATGTATCCTTAAATTCTTTTTACAACACCGGCAAAGATCGTTTACACTAATCTTCTTCTTCTACTTCATCCAGGGTGTGTACAGTTGAGTTCTGTTGACAACTATGCGTTAGTGATATATCGTTCATGAACGATTCATTCTTTTTGAACCAATCTTAAATATGACTCTGGAACAACAAGTTGTCTCAGAGAGCGATTCGTTCATTTTGTGTTGACCGCGCATGCGCTACAGGCCATCGGTTCTGTACAGGATCTTCTGCACTCAGATGGGGCTGTGAGTTGGTGAAGGAATGACTCAAACCCAAAGACTCGAGAGGTAAACTAATGAATTCTGTTTTCGGGACTGCATCGATTGCATATGAGGCTGTCACGGCCCAGATCAGACACTGATGACGGAACTAACGGCTTGAACACGAAGACAGGAGAGGTGTAATAATCTTTCCTGGGAACAGACGTGATTAAATGTGAAGTGACAAAAGAAAGAACAACAGGGATTGAGGTGAGGTGAACTAACAGACTGCATAGCCTGAAGACCCAGCTAAGCAATTAATAAATCACAATTTTACAATTCATATTTTTATATGTAATATTGTAGTGTTTACTATAAATGATTTATCTGTGCACTTCATTAATTTAAAATAAAATAATTTACCCTTATAGTCTTTAATCAAATACCACCCGAAACGACTTCTCTTCTCTCCCGGTCATGTGCTATGGCACGAGGGCGAGGCTATCTCGTTTCTGCGCCGCCTCTCAGACCCCTATCAGCCGCATCATCTTGGGCCGTCTTTTGGTTCGTGGCCAGCAAGGCAAGGCAAGGCAAGTTTATTTATATAGCACATTTCATACACAATGGCAATTCAAAGTGCTTTACATGAAAATGAAATTAAAATAGTGATAAGAATTAAGAATACCAGTGTAAGACTTAAAAATAAAACAGGATAATTAAAAACAGTTGTAAAGAGAATTTTTAAAATAAGAAGACAATAGAAATATATAGTTGTAAAGATATTTAAAAAGAATAAAATTATTACAGTGTATATATAGATAAAAATAAAATAAAAATAAAAATTAAGATGATGCATAGATTAGAATAGGTGCAATCAGTCGGACGTACAGTGGCACAGTGCTCATTCAGTAAAGGCACAGCTGAACAGATGTGATTTGAGTCTAGATTTGAATGTGGCTACTGTTGGAGCACATCTGATCTCTTCTGAAGCTGGTTCCAGCTACGGCTGGCACAATAGCTGAACGCAGACTCTCCTTTCTTTGAGTGAACTCTTGGTATTTCTAGCTGACTTGATCCTGATGATCTGAGTTATCTTTTTGTATTTAATCAGCATATCTGCAATGTATTGAGGTCCTAGGTCATTGAGTGATTTATAAACAAGTAATAATACTTTAAAATTGATCCTAAATGTAACTGGAAGCCAGTGTAAAGACCTGAGGACTGGCGTGATATGGTCATATTTTCTTGTTCTGCTCAGAATCCTGGCCGCAGCGCTCTGTATGAGCTGCAGCTGTCTAATGGTCTTTTGGGAAGGCCGGTTAGAAGACCATTACAATAGTCCACCCTGCTGGTGATGAAAGCGTGAACGAGTTTCTCTAAGTCTTGCCTGGAAACAAAGCATCTAATTCTTGCAATGTTTTTCAGATGATAGTAAGCTGATTTAGTTATTGCTTTGACATGACTATTGAAACTCAGGTCTGACTCCAAAATCACACCAAGATTCCTGACTTGATTTTTGTTATTAGACCTTTTGTCTCAAGATATGCTCACCTTGAGAATTTCATCTTCGTTTCCAAATGTAATGATTTCAGTTTTGTTTTTGTTTAACTGGAGATAGTTTTGGCTCATCCAACTGTTAATTTCATCAATGCATTTGCACAGGAGTCAATGGGGCTATAGTCATTAGGTGATAGTGCTAAGTAGATCTGGGTGTCGTCAGCATAGCTGTGGTAAGCCATTTGGTTCTCTCTCATTATTTGGCTCAGTGGCAGCATGTACAGGTTGAATAGGAGTGGTGCTAGAATTGACCCTTGTGGGACTCGCAAGTCATGGATGTCCAGTCAGACTTATGGTCACCTATACTCACATAATAACCTCTTCCTTCTAAGTACGACCTGAACCATTTAAGGACCATCCCAGAAAGTCCGACCCAGTTCTCCAGCCTGTCAAGAAGTATGTTATGGTCAACAGTGTCGAATGCGGCACTGAGGTCGAGTAGCACCAGAATTGATGTTTTGCCTGTATCTGTATTGAGGCGAATATCATTTATGATCTTTATGAGCGCTGTTTCTGTGCTGTGATGTGGTCGGAAACCAGATTGAAAATTGTCAAAGTATCCGCTTGAGCTTAAGAATTTGTTCAGCTGACTGAAGACAACTTTTTCAATGATCTTGCCTATGAAGGGAGAGATTTGAGATTGGTCGGTAGTTGTTCAATATGGAGTTATCCAGATTTCTCTTTTCAGAAGAGGCTTAACTACTGCGGTTTTAAGGAGTTTGGAAAATTCCCATTGAGAAGTGATGAGTTTACCACTTCTAGCAGATCTGCTTCTAAACAGTTAAACACACTTTTGAAAAAAGAAGTGGGGAGTGTGTCAAGGAGGCAGGTTGATGTTTTAAGGTGCTGCACCGTTTCTTCTAAAATTTTATAATCAATTGCTTCAAAATCAGACATAGTAACTTTCCGAGGTTGTGGTCTGATCTGACTGACCCCAAAGCAACTCACGGATGTGCTGATCGCCTTCCTGATATTATTTATTTTCTCTGAGAAGAAGGAAGCAAACTCACTGCATTTGCTGTCAGAGAGCATTTCACTGGGAATGTGACTCGGGGGGTTTGTCAGTCTCTCTACAGTAGCAAAAGAGTGCGCGTGTTGTTTATGTTTCTGTTTATAATATTTGAGAAGAAGGTCTGTCTAGCCTTGCCTAGTTCCACATTGAAATCATGAAGGCTGTCTTTATAGATGTTATAATGGATTATAAGTTTTGTCTTCCGCCACATGCTCAGATTTCCTGCATTGTCTTTTCATTATTTGCACTGCCGTTGAGTTTCTCCAAGGTGCTTTCTGTCTTCCACTCTTTTCTTGACTTTCTCAGGAGCAATATTATCAATTACACTCTTAACTTTTGAGTTAAAGGAGTCAAGGAGAGAATCAACAGAGTCTGCAGATATGCTTGGTGTTAGAGATATAGCCTTCATAAATAGCTCACTAGTGTTCTCATTTAAGCTTCTCTTTTGACAGCGACAGATCTAGCTTCAATGGCAGGAGAGATTGAAATATCAAAGAAAATACAGAAATGATCAGACAATGCTACATCTTTAACAACAATTGATGAAATGTTTAGACCCTTGCTGATAAGTAAGTCTAGAGTGTGTCCACGATTGTGTGTGGGACCATGTACATGATGTGTCAAATCAAAAGTGTTAAGAACAGTCATGAGCTCTTTTGTTGTACTGGATTCAGCATTGTCTATGTGAACGTTAAAATCCCCAGCAATGGCAAAACAATCAAACTCTGAGGAGATTATTGATAACAGCTCTGTAAAGTCCTCAGTAAAGGATGGAGAGTATTTTGGAGGCCTGTAAACAATGATAAGCAGGATGCGTGGAGCACCTTTAACACAATACCCAGATATTCAAAAGACAGATAGTCACCAAATGACACTTGCTTACATTGATAGACATCTTTAAAAAGAGCAGCAATACCCCACCTCTTCTAAACGCTCTGGACATACTCATAAAAGTAAAGTTAGGAGGAGCTGTTTCATTGAGGACTGTTGCACTGCAGTTTTCTTCAAGCCAAGTTTCATTTAGAAGCAAAAATCTAGGTTGTTTGTGGTTATTAAGTCATTGACTAGAAATGATTTGTTCTTAAGTGAACGGATATTTAAAAGTGCTAACTTAACAGTATTTTTTTCCCCCACAGTAATCTTAGTTTGACATGTAATAGGCAGCAGATTAGATGGGTTTGCTATACGGTCTGAGAAGGTCTTACACTTTCTATCACGTAACAGAACTGAAATAGAGAAAGAGACAGGCACACTGGGTTCCCGCTCGTTCTGTAAACATTTGATAAAGTTACTGTTATCATGGCGGGACCCAACACACATCACTGAGAGCTGGTATCAGTTGTTTTGGGTTCACCTACAGCAGATGGAGGAGGGTGTTGGCCCTGGCGTTGTGACCGAAGAAATCTCACAGGAGGAGGCGGAGAGCGAGCTGGGCCCACAGGCTTTGATGGTTGTGGGGCTCGACGCTCTTGGTTGATATCTGGGGCTCGCAGAAATCGAGTGTGATAGTCTGGTTCCAGCATTGACCATTTGCTCCATTCTCTCTGAGAAGCTCAGAAGCGGGATGCTGGAGAGAGGGATAACATGTCTGGTGAGGGTGGCTGTTGTTCTGGTGTTATCGGAGGCTGAATTATGTTATCATCCATTTCATGGAGTGACTTAGACATTTCATGCAGTTTCCTGTTCAGACTAGTCATAAAGCGTAACAGTTCACTAGTCTGACCCCCTTTAGAGCCCACCCTTTCGTGCACCTCCACAGTATGGGCAGAGATGTTACTGTTCAGTCCTCAATCTGTGTTAGTTCTAATATGTCACAGTCTGTCTGTGGTGAGCACTGTGGGCGGGACTCAGATGGGAGTGTGTCCGTGAGCAGTGGCTGTTGTGGCTGCGTGATGTTATCAGTGTCCTTGTGGAGTGTGACAGCTGCATGTCCATTCAGATGCTGAAATGAAGTCCTGTAGTCGTCCATAGTCTGTTCAGGTGTGTGTGTGCCATTCAGGTCGAGTGAGTTAGCACACACAGCTGAGGGATGGTGTAGGGAAAAGTGAATATTGTCCTTTAGCACTCTTGCACCAAGTTTGTTTGGGTGAAGGCCATTTGATGTAAACAATTGTCTCTGGCTCCAGAATAGATTAAAGTTGTCGATGAAGTTCACTCCCTTTATGTTGCAGGTTTTTTGCAGCCATGTATTAAGCCCAAGTAACCGTGAGAACCTATTTGTTCCTCTTGCTGGAAGTGGTCCACTGATGAACGGTTGAACTTTTAGTTTTCTAAGTGTTTCAAAAGTACATTGAAATCCTCTTAATGAGTTCTGACTGCTCTCTGAATATCGATTTTCCCCACATGAATGACAAGTCGATTTGCAGTCTTATGTTTCATCAGAATGTTCTGAATTTCCCTGTTTACGTCAGAAACTGTAGTTGTGGAAGGCAGCATGTAGTTGTATCCCTGCTGCTAATGTTTCTGACTGTGGAGTCCCCACTATCAGAGTCCTGGGCTCGGCTGCACTCTGAGCTGAGTGCCGCTGTCTGCTCGACCTTGAGCGCCTGTTGGTATCAGTGTTAGCTGCGGGCTGATACGATCTGTGTTCGCTTACATTCATCACATTTGGGGATTCATCACCCACATTCATTAATACTTCAAATCTGTTTTCAAGTTGTATAGTTGGTGGTAGGAAATCAGCGTTTGCAATCCTTGTGTCTGGGGTAGAGCATGCTAATGTTGCAGTATGTGGCGCCGTGACAATCTGATGTCTCGGTCCCTTTGGGTCTTGCTCCTGTTTGTGCCATCGATTAGTGTGTTGATCAGTTATTTGTTTCCCCTGTTGGGTAGCACTATGTTTATGGGACTCACCGGCAGTGTGCTGAGGCGTTCATTTTGAAGCTCTGTGTGATTCGTCTGGTTCAGTGGTTCCGCAAATAACTTTGTTTCAAGAACTGCAATCCTCTGTAAAAGTCTGTGGCAGTTTGTGCAGCAAGTAGATTCTAGAGGAGGCATTTTCTTATCCTTTTGAATGTAGGCAGCTGTGTTTTCCTTCTCCGAATGTAAGCTGATGGCAGTGGGAGGCTGGTTGGATGAAATATTCCGCTTTTTTGTAGTAATCCAGTCACCAGAGTTTCAAATTTTATCATTGAAGTCAAGCTTTGTTGTTTGAGCACTGTGCTGATTTACAGAAGTTGAAATTACGAAATTACGAGATAAAATATAGAAGCGATAGAGCAAAGCGGCGGAGCAGTAAGCAAGAGCGTCGAACAGTAGCAAAGCAGGAAGCAAAGCAGAGGTTCAAATAAATATGGGGTGATTTATTCCGGAAAATGTAGCTGCCCGTCCTCGTTCTCATCATCAGGCTCCTCAGTAAAAATGCTGCAATCTCGACAACTGAGCGCAAACTGGCATTCAAATCTGCCTCCATTTTGTTAGCAACGCCCAACTTCCAACGATCCAATCAATTCCCGAAGGACCAAATCAAGCCCCGCCCTACATTTTTTTAATATTAGAGGCCGTTTCACTCGGATATACATCACAATAAGGAGAAAAAGACAATCTCAACTTCCGTTTCATGCCGACTTTAAATAATCTTTAAAAACTCATTTGTATTCTTTATGTTTTACTGATTGTGTAAACGTTTTCTCATGTGACCTCAATGGTTTAGATCAAATATGTGATTCTGTTTTGATTTATAAATCAATAAAATTAACTAAAAATTTTGAACCAACCAATCCACTATCTGCTAAATCAGACAGAAGATACTACTTGATATAATAATTGTTTATATTATTAATGTAACCGAACTAAAGGATACTCTACTAAAATATGTAGTTACGTTAGTAGCTCTACTGCTTTTAGTTCCTTCCCAACATAACATCTGACTACAATGGGGCTAATAGATAGAGATCTAGTTTAAAAGTGGTCCAAGAAACTCAAAAGGTAAGTGAGGAGACCAGAAAAGCAGGAGCAAAGGATGGGGAAACTATCAGCGTGTAATGACTCAGAGATGAGATAGACACTTAACATAAATTTTACTTTCAGAGCTTTAATGTAGAAAATCTCTACAGACTATATAGTTACTATACTAACAGACTGTTACACACAGTATTACCAGCCTACACACAGGAAAAATAAAGGGTGATTAATGGGCAGAAGTATGAGATGAGCCTTTGTTATTCCTGAGGATTTTGATCCTGGAGCTCTAATCAGAATGAGAGACATCATCCTGAAAGACTCAAATACATTAAGCCATTGCTGGCCCAGGCCCATTTTGTTTTAACAGTAAATCAACTGGCCCTGTTAAGAGATGTGTATCTTTTTAAATAATACATATCTACACAAGGTACACAAGGGAATGCTAGCGCTACCTACAGTAAATCTTAGATTTTTTTTTTTGCACAGCATTTCAAAAATCAAAAATACTAAGAAAAATACAATTTACAAAAATCTGTGAACTTCTGATTATGCTGGATGTACACAAAAAAGTGGCCAGTTTAAAGTAAAAAAAAAATCGAATTAATAATAATGATAAGAGTACTCAATCACTCTCAGAAAATTCCCTGAACAGGAAGGAAACAAATCATGGACAAAAAGAGTCTCCAGTGCGCACCCTCTCTCTGCACACACACAAACGCCGGATGAGGATAATGTACTGACAGTAAATGGCCTTAAGTGTAAGACCATGATTAATGCTCGCTGTCAATCTCATTTGCCTCCAGGTGGAAATCCTTATGAGAAACAAGCATTTCCTCTGTCGAGTAAAGGGATAAAGCACATGGGCACTCACACAAAAAACCCAGTAAACACTGTAATCGAGGGGGTTTTAAAAAGTCTAGCTCTCCTGTAATAAAATAAAGCTGTAAGCCATGAGTATTAATTTAAAATTGCTAAGGAAGACGTTAGGAATGAAAAGGGTGACAACAGCAATATGATAAAAAACACCAAGTAGCACTTTTTCTATTGCTTATACTTACAGTCAGAGGGTTAAATGAACCCCTATCTGCAAGTATTAAACCACAGGGCATAACTTGACCCAAACCATTTGTGTTGTAGACATGAATGATACCTCAAAGAATGCAGCTCAAGGTGTGCTATTAAAGCCTCGATTCACTCACTGCGAAGTTACTAGATGTAGTAGTAAACACGAGAGACACACAATGATAGAGATGCCTCTGAGGATTATAAGATGTTTAGCAGTGCTGAGCTGTGGAAAAACAGTCTTTGCATTGCTTTCTTTGTGTTCCTAACATCAAGAAAGAGTGGATGAACTTTATTTTTAACAAAGTTCCAGATCATTTCATTTTACTGCGGATTACCTAGAAGTCATAGCATTGGGCTTTTACTTCCAAGTCTTGAATGGAGTTTGAAAGAGAGGATCAAAAACAAGATAGAAAATAGCTCATTACTTCTATGTTTTTTTTAAATGTAAAAATCTTAATAACATATACTTTAAAGGATATACTTTTTTAATATACCCCGGCCCTCAATGTTGTCCGTGTCCCTTTTTGAATAGACCATTTGGGAGCAGACATCATGGTTATGTCACTGCAGTTGTGTGCGCACTGTGGTGGCAGAAAAACAGTGGCCACAAGTGGAGGTAAATGGCGAGATCCACAGAACAAGAGAAAAAATATCTTGTGCCTTTAGATGTCAGAATCGGGATGCAAAAAACCCCCATGCGATTCATTTTTACAGAATACCGTTGTTAAAAAAACTCTTTGAAGCAAACCGCAGATATTTATGTTTGCAAGTCATTAAGGTATTATAGGCATAATGTATTAGCTCTATAGTTACAGCATGAAATAATACTTAAACCTATAACATTTTTATCTAAATTATCTTGCTTTATATCTCCTAATTCAGAGTTCGGACTTTAACTTGCAATTTGCAAATTAACAAGACAAGTCAGAATTGCGAGATACAAACAAGGCAGAATACCGAGTTATATCTAGCAATTCAAAAACAAAATAAAGATATATAAACGTCTAAAAACGTGTGGAAAGCTTTCTCCTCCTTTCTAAAGTGCTCGGGAGCGTCTGCTGTTGTTAAGCAACCATGAGCTGCGCTCTCCATTGTCAGAGGTTTAATAGTCATGGCCGAATCGTTGCCATTTAGGAATGAGATCCTGTGGGTGTTCGAATTGAGATTGCAATCTTTTTTTAACGATTGTGCAGCTCTACGTCAAAGAAGGCGGAGCCTCGGAGCACACCTATCAGGGTTCCAACACAATTTTAATTTCAAAATTCCATACTTTTCCAGACTCAAATTCCTAGACTTCCATACAGATTTTTCAGACCATATTTAACGTTCTGATAAATTGTTTTAAAATTCAACTGCTAACAAGTATGTTACATTTTAAAGATTTAGTATTGGCATTTTTGCCTTTTATTAGGATAGGAAAGTAGCTAGACAGGAGGTAAGGTGGGAGAGAGAGGGTGGCGGGATTGGAAAAAGTCCATGAGGCAGGACTCAAACATTTTCATTTCATTTTTATTTTGGGGTGAACTAATCCTTTAATAAAGGGACTGAAATCTCTCAGACTGAGCCAAACCCCAAAAACCTGATTGTATATATTATATATTTATTACACACAGTATATATATTTATTACATACATTTAGAAATTCCTAATTTTATATTTAGAAAACAAAATAGGGACAATTGTCTGGAAACATAAATATTTTCCATACTCTGATTTATTTTTTCCATACCTGGAAATTACTCAAATCAAATTCCATACTTTCCCAAACCCCGTAGGAACCCTGACCTATGTAACTGCCACAGACCAATGGTAGAACATTTCTGGAAAGTTCACTTTGGCAAGCCGTTTCGAACATCCGAAAAACAAACACCAAACAAACTTCAATTTTGCCTGATTTTGTTCTAAATGATGTCACACCAGTTGGTTGAAGTATATTAGGGGCTCAACTTTTTCAAGCAACAGGATGAGTGCTCAACTGGGGGACAATAAAACGGCTCAAAAATACATTGAAAAAGGGACCCAGGCCATTTCATGGCAACAATATTATAAACTTGGAGTGGGCTCTTGACATTGGCTGGTGAGAAACTACCTAACAGCCTAACAACAACATAGCAACACTCTGGAAGGCCGTGGAATCAGCAGTTATACAGTTCTCACATCCATCATAAGGACAAGCTTTAACACAGAGTACTAATGTTACATAAAATGTCATTTCCACTAAGACCTGAGATACACCTCACATTAACAATCCCTTTCTGTGAGCATGTTGGAGTGACAAAGCTGACCACATGCCATGTGGGCCAGACCAGGACATACCTTTTTCTGCCTCTCATCATCTATCCCATAACCCCTTCTTTTCTCTTCCAGAAGATGTCTAGAGCACTAAATCTATTAGCAAGCACAGTCTTGTTTTTTTTGGGTCTTCACTTAATAACGGAATAAAAGAACGCAAACAGCCAGACTGTTGTTTCAGATAAGAAAAAGAAAAAGTAGAAGGAAGAAAGGAGATTATTTTCTTAACTCACCTTAGTGAAGAATACTGAGAGATGAGTCTCGCTGCCAAGGATCCAAATAGGGAATTTTGGAGATTTGAGAAAAGAGCCAACCTTCAAAAGCAGAAAAAAGAATCAGCAGTTGAGCGCCAATATCCATACCGATGCCATGACGGCCTGGCCAGCCACATTCCAGAACCATCACAAACAGGTTGAGTCACTGCGATAGGATGATTAGTAACATTTGGCCATTTTACGCTATGCTAGATTGTTCATATACCTATCATCTATATTCTATATAAGTGAGTTGACACTACATAGTGACCATAATGCAGTTTTCAGGATCAGAAAATTTAAAAAGAACTGCATTAAAATGGAAAAACTGCAGAGAATTCAAGAACACAGACTTCAAAGTGTGACTAACTACTCTGCCTATAGCTCCATCTCCAGCAGTGCATTCAAAAACTGAAAGCCTTCACTCATCTCACATCACTCAACAGGTGAGTATCAGCAGTAGATTTGGGTAGATTTTGGGAGACGATCCAGGGGTGTGCAGATTAAATAGATCATGAATATTGTAATGGGGGCTCAAATGGTTCTAAATATGAGGCGCTACATTCCTGTGTTCTTCTATTCCAAACACAACTCACTGCACATATCCTGAAGCTCTGCTTAGCACAGTGCCATTCAAAATAAGGCACCTTCTTAATTACTTTATCCACAGGTTAAAACAATAGGGCCATTCCTATAGGATGTGTGTGTGCCAGGTGTTGTTGGCTGAATTATCAGATGTTTGGGCCTTAGAGGGCACCACATTAGCATGAGAAAAGATGTTAAGGCCCACAGTTGTGTCCGCACAGCTTTCAAAGTATACTCAACCGTGGATCAGCACGAATAGACGCATCTGACACATGCACAGTATAATTGTTTTTTTTAAGGCTCTATGAGACGTCAGAGGACAGCACTGAATCGTGTCATTTACAAGACATTCACTCGGAAAGATCCAAAGTAGCAGATCCGCCTGAAAAGTTTAGAACAAGAACCAAAACAGAAACGATGGAGAATGATTTTTACCCATGGCAACAACTTAAACTTAGCACAATCCTGCAGGAAAACTGCAGACTTGGGGGCCACAGGGTGACTTCAAATTATTAAATTATTTAAAAATATATTTTATAAATCATAAAATAATCATGATTTCCATTTTTTAATTGAAGAACAAAGAATCTATTTAATTAATTTAATATCGTAATACTGCCAATTTCTGTTAATAAATAATAGTTTGACAAGTTTGAGAACTGCTTGCTAGATGGCATTAGTTTCATAATGCATGCTGGGTAATGACAAACTAACAATCTAAAAACTAATAAAGACTACAGAATTTCCTTTCACCAACGCTGAACTACCATAATTGTTTTGTGTGTGAGAACAAACCCACAGAAAGACTTTATTCCTCACCATAAAAATTCTTTAAGAACCAAAACTGTGCAAAATACAGAGTGAAGAATGTCAGTCAGTATTTTAGTAGGCTATTATAATTCCATGTGAGATATACAGCTGTAAAAAAAAAAAATAAAAATAAAAAAAATATCAAACCCACAAACAAACTGTGAGTTTTGGCATGTGGAAATTTGATCTCCAGATTAATTACCACTGCAAACAGTGGAAACACCATCTATAGCATATTAATTTAACTGTAAGCTCCTGTGAGGGTGCATATGAGTAGATACACACCTTGCAATAGCGTAGTGACTCCATTAGAGTGAGAAAGCCAACAGAGGCCTGTTGATGGATGCCATGTAGCTCTAGAGAACAATAATAAAAGAATAAATAAATTCCTCTGTCAACTGTACAAAACATAAAATACTAAAACCTAATAACCTAAGCAACTCTGTAATTGTTATTCTCTCAGCAGGCATATGTAAAGTGTGCTAAAGCTTGAGCAAAACATTAGATGATGCTGCCATCCAGTGGTCTACAACAGCAGAACAACTGATTATCTACCGTGAATCGAATTATTATCTAATTATTTAAAACAAACAGCATGCCAACAAGATTATTAATCAGCAAAAATATAAAGCATACTCATTCCAGAACATTCTCTATCACCGTCCCACACGTTAGACACGGCATGACCGGTCACCAGCAGGTTGATTAGACTTTGGCTAAAAGTATAAAAAGAAAAACTTGATAAAATGTAAGATCAACATGAAACAGTCAGCATTCACTATAAATATAACATTCAGACTTTTAGATTTAAAATGTGCTGATGTACTGTACTACAAACCAGCATTTTACTTTGGCAACACAAAATCAATCTACAAAGTTACACTCCAATAAAATGCTCACTAATAGTCTAAGCAATGATAAATGTAAAAAAATAAAATAAAAACTCTCAGCGTGTATTTTACCTGCCGTGGCCATACACAGGGTCAATTAGAGGTTCAGAGGTGTCTTCGATCTCATTCTTTATGTTCTCAATTCCCTTAAAAAAAAAAATTACAGCATAAGTACACACACAGTCACAGACACATAATGGATGAGCAGAGCTAGCTAGCAAATAACATCTAGCTAGGGCAAAATTTGTCTTACTTGACTCTACAAAAGATTGGAGTCAGTAATATTTATTTTATTCAGCAAGGATGCATTACATTTATCTAAAGAGACAATAAAGTCATTTGTAATGATACAAAACATTTCTATTTTAAATAAATGCTATTCATCAAAGTATCCTGAAATGTATGACGAATTCCACAAAAATACATAACCGTTTTCAACACTGACTACGTTTACATGCTCCCTCATAATGCGATTATAATAGACAATATTGTGATTAAACTTTACCTCATGTAAACGCAATACTTCGATCAAACGAATGCGATTAAGCTCATAATTGAAGTAACCATAGTCACATTAAACTAGGTGGGGTACACCGATTTTAACCACAAGAAAAGCGCATGGAAACACCTTAATGGCATTATTACTATCCTGACCAAAGTGTCCATGTGCACGGGCGTACACGGATAACGTGTGTTGTTCACAACTTCATGAATGAATTTGCTCTTCTCCAAATCACTAAACTCTGTCAACAACAACTCGCACAACACAAATCTTCATCTAGACGGCGTGAAGAACACGACAGCAGCAGGCAAACCCGCACTGCCATGTTCATCAAAGTGCAGAATTATATCCAGTAAGCTGCATCCAAAAAAATGTATTATGATTTTGATGCGAGTAAAGTAAAACAATGGCCGGTAATATGCATACTGTATGCCTATCTGAGTGTGGTATAACCATACTTATTATCGAATAATAATGTAAAAAGGAGTGAAGAGTTCTGGTCATGTCATGAAAACATCTTACTACGATCAAGACCTTACTCTGATTATTATAAACAGTTGCTTTATTGGTGCATATGTAAACATAGTCATTGATATTAATAAGCAGTTTCTTGAAAACAAATCAGCATATTAGAACGCTTCCTGAAGGATCATGCGAAACTGAGAACTATTGTGTTGCTTCTTTTACTGCATTTTCGACCAGATAAAAAGAGACTTTTAAAAACATTTAAAACATATACAGACCCCAATGGTCATGTAGATGAGAGGTTTACCATGCAAGCTCAATATTCTCATGTGTTTCAAAGGAACAAACAAATTGGCATAAAGACCTTTTAGGAGGGGGAAATGTAAAATTATACCTTTGTAAGTATGACAGAGTACAGGAAGAGCAGAACCCCGAATTTGTTCTTCCAGGTGTCATACAGTGACAACACGGCCTCTCTCAGCTCCGCAACAGTCCTAAGAATCCTCTTCCTGAGGAAGGAGTAACCACAAGGAGTGACTGTCAATTGAGGAATATCCTTAATGTAGGTACAATGTCATGAGTGACTGACCAATTTAACCTGATTTCTTTCTAAATTGAGTTACTTCCGCACCACTGAAGTAATCTGTATATTATCTGTATATCTGATTTGTATATTTGTAGCACAAAGAGAAGAAAGAGGTAAGCTAGTGACGACATGAGCAAAAAGAAACAAAAGTGACGCTGTGTGAAAAGAGTTTGTGCACTTACTGTATGACGCTGTGAAACCTCTCAAAGCCAAGCTCCTCAGCAGCCAAAGCAGCTAAACACACACCATGCAAAAACAAATTTAACAAGACACAACAGTCTAGAGAAATAATTTGCAAGATCATTTACCGTTAGTGAGAATACACATCTCAGCAAGTTTAGACTAGTATGCTGTGACAAGTCATCAAATGTATGACTTCACTGTCAAAGGGGAGTTAAAATATACCAAACATTATGGGTCATTGTTAGGTATTATTCAAACACTTGCATGTAGTCTTGTTTAGTATCTGTACAACATCCAGAACCACTGTTACAAATTCTCTTACTTGGTGTGTCAGTAGGTTGGCTGGACTCTGGGTGGCTGTCTGTGATGTCACTGCTGTCTGTGGTTTTAGCACGAGGCCAGGTAGCAAGGTGAAATGCCCGTGTCTTATTGAGGCAGGCCGACTCCAGGATCTCACTGAGGGTGGAGCACAGGACCGTCCGCTGCTCTTCGTCTGTAGGGGTTTACACATACATCAAGCCATGCATCTGATTTTTAAGCTGCATTAAAGGCCCTGTCCCAAATGGCACCCTTCATATGCACTTTTATCTCATTTGTCATTTTAGGTTTCAGAAGTGTGCGCATGATTGGTGTGCACTCCAGACATAAATTAATAAATTACTGTCACTGTAAAAATATATATATTTTAAAATATTGGTCAAAAATCAATTCTAGAGTCTTAAGTCTTTAATTAAAGATCAATTGTTCACTTCTGTCATGCTTACGATCTAGATATTTTTCAGTCAGCTGGTGAAATGGTGAGGTTGTGTGACGTCATTCTCTGGAGTTAAGGTTAGCGTGGCAGGAAAGGCGGGTTTTAGGAGACCACTACAGGGCTACTGGACTAACAGTAGAAACGCAACATGATTTTGGCATCTGTGCTTGAGGTCTGAGAATATTGGTCCCACCGGCATGTTGTTAGCCCTGCCCCGACATTATAAATGTCTGAGAGGGAGCTTTCTGTGTGTGAAACTTCTTGCGCAAATATTGAATTGAGTGCTCTTTCGCATATTCTTGTGCTTAAATATTTAAACTGGAAAAGCTTAAACACATGTGCAAATGATAAACTTTAGTGACGACGAAGCACTGGCCCGTTCGGACAAGTGATAGTTCTGTCAACTGTCCCGACCATTGCTTGCGCTGACTCTGGGTCATCGGGCAGTCTTTATTGTCAAGCTCTGCTTCTCTCTATAAACTGTGTCAGCCAAAAATATTGGACAAACATGAAAATGAAAGTGTAATTTGTTAGGATATGACTGGTCTTTTCTTCATTTATGACAATGAAAGCAGCATTCCAAGCAGGATACCAAATGTACACAACATACCAATGAGAGCAACAGCTAAGAATGTCAAATATGATCAACACAAAGGAGTGAGACAATGACAAGAGTAAAAAAAAATTTGCTTTAGCTATAAAACAAAAAGGACAGTCTAACACAACGATTCTTCCTTTGAAAGTGATCTATAAATATTAATATAAAGACGTTGTAGTGAATCACCATTTTCTCCACTTTTAGGCACACAGAAAGACTGCAATACAGATATGTGAATGTAATAAGATTCAGGATGATGTCTTACACTTTTATGCCATCCTATTTCCAGAATGCACTCATAAGGCCCTATAAAAATAAAATTATAATGTCTTTTGTTTAGCCTGCATAATAACAGAATCCAATAAAAATAATTAACTATTGGCATATTGCAACAAAAGTCACATTATGTTTATTGTTCATGTTTATTAGGCCACTTTTTATTACATGCTCTTTTTCAATCCAAGAAAAGAATACACTACAATGACTTGTGTTCAGAACCTGACACAGGATTTGGAATAGGTTGAGATGGCCAGTCAATCCTAAACACAGTTTGAGATGCTTACAGGTGCCTGGTCTGGGTGTTATTTAGTACCCAAAAGTGGAAACAAGGTGGAATTCTCTAAAATAATGCACAGCAAACCTGAGATATCTTTCCAGTTTGAGCCTTCAGTGCTAAACAGAACGTTCTTCAACAGGAAAGCCTGAGGAATAACAAACAAAACACACAAATTAACAATCCAACAAAATAGCATGTTAACACATTTATATCAGTTTCAGTAACTGCACCACAATGTTACAGAGGGCCACATTCATGAAACGTTTGAGTAAATATTCATGAAATATATGAGTAATTTCTGAGTAAATTGTGTGTAAAACGGACCTTCCATAAACTCTCTTCCGGATTCACAAACACTTCGTAAACATCCTATTTGATAGTTAAACGTGTCTAAGTTAAGGAATTCCAATAATTCGTAAAAAGGGTGCACATACACACTAATTCACAATAAATTACAACTACGTAAATTACGTGTCCAGGAATGCTGTGGAATCTTCTCAGGTTTGGCTCCAGTATATTGCATAAATGATAAAGAAACTAATTGACCATATGCCTAACAAATATTCAACTAAAGTGTGTCCACCAAAGTGTTTTTAGCCAGGCGTTCTTCTGAAAACAGCCAGCACTTGAGAGGCACAGCGTTTTTCCAGCTGAGACAATTTGGTTGCTATGATGATACGGAATATGCCAGGCAATATAAAAATGCAGTTAACAGCAATATATTAACTTCTCCATTGTTGTTTAGTCGTTGTACAAGTAGGACGATTGGTCAGTGTAGTATTTGTCCCACCCCTTCTCCACTGTGATTATACGGCTGGGTAAAAAGTGACAGTGATGAGAACCCAAGTGCCAACCTCCCGTGGTCTCTCGTGAAGCCAATACTGAAGTGACTTAAACTGCAATTCATTGACTGGCCGTTAGAGACAGGCTCTAAAAGGGAATTAAATCTTAATGTGGTTTCAGCAACCAATGACCTCAGCCCCACCCACGTCCGGCCTCTTTGCCCATTTTTAGTTATCTGGGAATGACGCGCTGCCAAGATGGCAACTACCGACTTTAGGCTTCAAAAATGCTCTTCAGAAACCTATGGGTGATGCCACAGACACAATGTCCATATATTTTTTTTTACAGTCTATGGTTTTACCCTAAGTTGAATAGTTCAATTCAACTCTTTCTCAAAAAACTTAATATTATGGTACATATAGCATCAAAACAGTGTCATCAAAGAAAAAAGAACCGAACGGTTGAATGTTTTTATGCAGCGTTTACACATGCACGAGCAGGTGTAAATTTGGTAACATCATTCATTGATGAATCTGAAAATGTACATCAGTACTTTTACACAAAAAAAATCATCCTGCTCATGTTTTAATGAATGAGGCCCATAGAGTTTCAGAATAGGGTAGGACATCATACACAAATCAAGCAGCATTTGTGATTTGTGATTGACAGATAGAAACTGTCAGTGCAAGACTAAAGGCTGGAATATACAGTAAAAAAAGGCATCATAAACTTGTCAACTTTGTAATGGTTACAGAGAAAAACTGGGCAACCATACACTAAACAATAGAGGATTACACACTACCAGACTTGGAATTCTAAAACAATATATATAATAAAATCGGCTCAAAATATCAAACATGGTTGATATCTTCTAACTGGCTCTGACTTTTGGCAACTAGTGTTGGGACAAATCAGGCAAAACAAACAAACAAACAAAATATATTATTTGCAGTGTATTCCAGCCTTAACCATAAAAGACAGGTAACAAATTAAAGTAAAAACCTAAATGAAGTCTCTTATAATAAGGTAAACATGTGCTGGCAGAACAGTATCAATGCACCCTTGCATAGTTTCTATCCTGAAGTTCTACTGGAAGGATGGAACCCCATTCTTCCAACAGATATTCCTTCATTTGGTGTTTTGATGATAGCGGTGGTGAGTGCTGTATGATATCAGTTCAAAATCACCCCTAGGCATTTTTGTCTAATAAAAGTGCGTTTGGAAGGATGTTTTTATCAACTGAACGATTGACAAGCTGTTAAACAGTACATGGCACAGCATTATTTATCTGTCACCAACCTGTATGCTACAGCACTACAATGAAGTTTATTTTGGGACTATACAAAGCCATGTGTGTAGACATAATTCATTATTGAACATCATCATAACCTATGGATAGAAATACCATGGCTTGAGATAAAAGTGAATACCTGTACAGGTGCAATGACAGCACACGGTCCACCTTCAAACTGCTCCAGTGCAGAGCGCTCAGTCTCACTGAACACAAAGCCTGTAGAAAGAAATGCAGTGGAAACAAAACTTAGTCAATGTCACAAGTCTCAATTAAGCAACTCATCACAATTCAACTGGGCAAGCAGTCAGGATGAAGTAACATGGACTTGGCAGAGGTCCTCTTTGCTGACCACTGCAGAATTTTTACAACACAAGTAATAGATGTATATCCTTGAAAATGAGCTTCAACCTTCACAATTTGAGTCAGCATTAAGGCGGGATTACACAACATGACTTTTGATCAGATTTTTATTTTGCCTTCAGACTGATTAACTTGCATCCAGAAAAACTAGAAAAGCCTGGATAAGTGTGATCCTCAGTCATTTTCTGTATGACGCTGTTTTACCTTATACGCCTTTACAATGTCAGCATGTGTATGATGCCTTGTGTTTTAAAATCTGTTGTTTCTGAATGTCGTGTGGTTTATTCCAGCCTTTAAAGCATCAATTGTTCTCGATCGCTTACCTTGAGACCACCTGCGGAAGAGGGATGCAGTCACTTCTCCGCCAGTGGGTCTGCCCCACACCAGATCCACCACTTCTTTGCTCGTATCTGACATGTCTGCTCTTGATCTTCGTTGATATTAACTCAAACCAAGCATCAAGACCAATGGAGATCCTTGTGACAGCTAGCCAGTGTAGTGCACGCGACGTGGCTAGCGCACTCGTCCTGGCCTGTTTTTGTATTCTGCTGAATCTTAACAATTTTGCTTTGGCGAGCAGGTGTCATTGGCCACAAGATGCGCTCTAATGCGTAAGCTGTCCCGCGAGCGAAGAATGACAAGAACGCTCGCGCCAAAATAGGAAAGGACGTTAGAATTTGAATACGCAGCCTCTAACGACAGCACACCACAGCCGCTCTGTTATTCTCATAAGGGTTTAATGTGTGTATGAAATTAATGTTATCTTACGTTTTAACCATTATTCGCTTCGTTAATTCAAGGTTTCTGTTCTGTCAGTTTAACTGGACAGGCCTGGTATGTCCTCACTGAAGTAACTCACTCACCATACGGTCTGTGGCTTGCTAACGTTACATTACCATAACGTTAAAACCAAACGTTTAGTTCGTTCCTCCGACAGCCTATTTTATAAGTAGCCAACGGCTGTAAACTCCTCTCGCCAACACCCAGAGAAAATACAGAGGATTTCAATGTAAACTGCTCGCTGTGGTAACAGCAGAGTGCTCTATCATCCATTCAGTTTATTTACTACGTTCCTCCACCTCAAGTTCGACTTGTGAGAGATTGGTTCAAATCGAGAAGGTTCTGGTGACGTCGAGCGAGAGAAAGATTGTATTGGCTGGTCCGTCCATCAATCACACGGCAACGCCGTGACATCGTGTGCTGCCCGCCTACAATACGGAGGTTGAGTTTAAATATACAGTAATCTTGGCTAAGCAATGTTATATAAGAAAGAGATTAGGCAGTTATAAATTCTTAAAATACCGACAGTGAAGTAGGCGCACCCATAGAGGCTAAATTGATTTATTGGCGACAGTGTTACCTTCTAAACCTACAAAATGTGCAGTGAATAGTAGATGATCCGAAAATAATATAGTAGATGGTCCCAAATAATATATACCACCAATACATTGTAAATATACATTACATAAACACTGAATATTTACATATAACCCTCTGGTATCATGTTGATTTAGGTTAACTACTATGGGATTAATTTATGTGAATACATTAGCAATAAAATAGTAAAAAAAAAACACAATTGTAAGAAATAACTTCATGCAATAAATCAGCAAAAAACATTCCTGGTTACACTGACATGGTGGTCATTTTAATAACTTTTTTTGACGTGGTGCCGTCTTTTACCCTTTCAAAAACTAGTGTGTAAACTTTATTTAAAAACTTTTTGATCATACAAATAATTATGTTATAATAGAAATCCTATAAGTATTACACCAATAGTTAGTTTTTTACACCACAGTAAAGTTATTTGAAATTATTTAACAACATTTCTCTTTAAATATTAAATCCAGTCAACATACCTTAAACGTACCTCACCTATTATTTTCTAACTTGTTATTTCTCATTTTAACAATGTGTCCCGTTTTATGCTGACATGTACAATGAGAAGATAATCAGTTACGTGGGAAACGAAATCAAACGAAATTTGAGCTTCAGCGACAGACGCTTCAGAAATCGTCGGAGACTTTTATTTTGTTAAAGATTTGCTGTCTGCTGACCTAACAGGAAGTCAGTCCATCTGATTCACGTTGTAGCCCATGCGTACTTTCACGCAGCCAAGTGAACGCACCTCCAAGTGGAGAAGTCTTTTCCTCTACATATAAAGTAACATAAATACACAGCTTTTTATCTCACAACAATGGGCGGACAAGCAAAATCTAAAAAGAAAAGCAAAGCTAAAAGAAAAGACACCAACCCAAATGGAGGTATGTCTGGTTTAGCAATCTGTAATGTTAAACTATCTATTAATTCACTAAATGTACGACTTTAATACATATTATTTAAAATCCCTCATTGATTAAACCAGTTTATTGCTATAGACTGGACCCTTATAGTCACTGCTGCTTGTTTTAACTATAATAGTTTAATGTAAACATGACACTGCATTGTTTTTCATGTGCCATGTGGCGTCTATTGTGATTTGTTTTGTTTTGGAAGAACTTGCCATAACTGTACTTAATCTAGAATAATTCACATTAAACTAATTGTGTAGCCATATCATGCCCTTTAAAAGGTTTGTTTTGGTTGTTAATCAACTTTTTACTTTGTTTTTAATTTATGCCCAGGTGCCTTGATGTCACCACAGGAAAGAATGAAAGCAAAGATGCAGGAACGGGCCAAAAAGAAAACCGCTGAAAAATACACTGTTGATCAATTGTTAGAAAAGGTAATATGTTGCCATATAATGGATATTTTAAAAACATTAAATATTAGGTCTTGTTTTCAGATGTCACTAGTGTACTTTCTCCATCCCTCTCAGACTGAAGAGAGTATAGACAACTTTGACTTTGACATGGCCAGGCTGTACTGTCAGCGAGCGCTGGATATTGAACCAACTAACCTGACCATTCTGGACATGCTGGGGAACATCTGTGCTGAGCTGGGAGATGTAGAGAAAGCTAAACAGATATCCTTTGCTACCACAATAAAAGCTGTCATGTATATATGTAACCTGTAATTTCCACATGCAGCTTCTAGTCTTGTTAGAGTGTGAGCATATTTGTTTGTTACAGTCCTTGACAGCGGTGTGCGTGTATCTGAAGGCGGTGGAGCTCAGTCCGGAGGAAGGCCACAGTAAGTACATGTACCTGGGGCAGATTCACACAGGCATGGAGGCTGTACAGTACTTCAGTAAAGGAACTGAGGTCATGCTCAACACCATGGACAAACACACCAATGAGGCAAGACAATGCTGATACACATTTCATGCATTTTTGACTTGATTCATTTACACATTTATATACACTATCTGCCAAAAGTTTGAGATCAGTAATATTTTGTGAAAGAAGTTAATACTTTTGTTCTGCATTAAATAAAATATGACAGTAAAGATTTTGACATTGTTACAACATTTTTGTTTTTTCTATTCATCAAAAAAATCCTTAAAAATGTATAACATTTTCCAAAAAAAGTTTAGCAATAATAAAAAAAAATCTAATCATAAGAATGTTTCTTGAGCAACAAATCATCTTATCTTGATGATTTTTGAAGGCTCATGTGACCATAAGGAATGATGCTGAAAATTAAGCTTCACATGAATAAATTACATATTAAAATACATTTAAATAGAAAAAAAACATTATTTTAAAAGGTGATAACTGTATGTTTTCCATACAGTTAATGTAACCTTGGTTAGCATAAAGGACTTCTTTCAACAACATTAAAACATTAGCCAATGCTTTCTTTGCAAAGGAAATTACACGTAAATCCAAGTAAGATGCAAATGAGACTAGGGATAAATTTCACATAGGGAAGTTGTCTCCAGGGCTATACTCTATTTGTAAATGAGTATTTTGTGCATTTCACAAAATATTCATTTGTATTCCAGTTTTACCAGTACTCGTTTTCGATAGCAGATTTGGATGTTCATTTCAAACAACTAATTCTTATGGTATGTGCCTATTCAGAAATTGGCACTGACAAATGAACCTACCCTGAGAAAGATTTACTGGAAGAGTAAGCAGTGTGTCAACTAGCCCCGGTCTATCCTTATATTGTGAAATGACCTACAGTAGAGCAGGTACATCATACAACAAGTGAAATGCTAAGGCTATACCTAAAGTGCTGGGCTGAAGTTCTAGTTGAGTAAATATAATAGATACAACGACTAAGATGAGTCAGTGAGTCATAGCAAGAATAAACCACATATATTTTTTAAGAAAACACAGTATGTGTACAATTGTAGCAGGTTAACAGAACATGTGGTTGTGTGTGTTTTAATGTCCCACAGATCCCAGAAATAAGAATGACTAGCTGAGACCAGATGTAAACTGAATTTTACTCTAAGATACAAAGGAATTGTCACTTTGTTTTGAACTCTCAGAGCTTTAGCTAATGTATAATGGATGCATTCCATCATTGTGGTGCACTTTCCCAGTGGACAGCACTTTCTTTGCATTGATTAAGTTAGTTGCTGAATCAAGAGTAGTGCTTTCTGGAAGGCACGGCTTTAGCACAGGCATAATAGCAGGAAGCATTTAGTCATGCTGAGCCAGTCTCATCGTAAGCCTTTGTGTGACGTTTGTGTCTGTCTATGCAGGACAGGTAAATGGAATATGCAGAAGGACAGATGTGTGTTGTTTCTGTAGGTGGAGAGCTATTGAAAACCAGTTGGTCACAGACATTGTTTTACATCAAAGCAAACTGCAATCAATTGAAATGACCACACAAGCTGTTCATGTCGTGCATACATTACTGTGTATTGGATTAAGATGCTGTGAATAATGCTCTGAGCTTTGGGGCCCCATGATTGGGACATACATCCTCAGTGGTCTAAATGATTTGTCAAAAGAAAGCTTTTGGATTTCTTTAGTTTTAAATGTGCAGTTCAATATTTTAGCGCTAGGGGGCAGTAAAACACAACCAGACAAACAGTGAAGCTCTGTAGGGCAGTCAGTGCTTCTCAATCTGTTTGACTCCTATTGTTCAACACCGTATTCAAAAGTGCCCCATATAAGGTATTTCTTCTGTAATTATGACAAGCCTCTTTGTTTTCATTTTCAAAGAAACTGAGGGAGTTAAAGGGCTGGTTAACCCAAAAATTCTGTCATAATTTACTCACCCTCAAGTTGTTCTAAACCTGTATAAATGTCTTTGTTCTGCTTAACACAAAGGAAGATATTTTGAGGAATGTTTGTAACCAAACAGTTGCGGGGCACCATTGACTTTCATGGTATTTTGTTGTGGAAGTCAAAGGTTACCAACATTTTTCAAAATATCTTCCTTTGTGTTCAGCAGAACAGACATTTATACAGATTTGGAGTAAATGATGACCGGATTTTCATTTTTGGGTGAACTATCCCTTTAATATATTAAATAATATTATAATATTTGTATAGTTAATATATTTCTAGTTTTTGAGTGGGGAAAGACATTATTCCAGTATGTTGCAGCATGTTTTTATTTTTATTTTATTTTTTAGAATAAAGATTATTTTAATATATTAAAAATAAAATTATTAATATATTAATTGTATGAATAATAATTTATTAATTTAAATTATTCTAAGCCGGCCTGGTGCCCTGGTTGAGAGTCACTGCTGTCGGGTGATTTTCTGTATTTTTATTTCAGTCATTTATCAGACATTTGAAAATGTGCATATAGGATAATAGCTGACTGTGAATATCTAGTGCAGTATTGATTGTGTGTTAAATGGATAGGTAATCCAACCCCCCACCCCCTCCACACAAACATAATTGCAATAAAAAACTAAAACAATTAATTATTTAAGAATGAAAATGCATATTATTATTAGTATAATAATATATATAAATATATTATTCATTCATATGAAATTAATAATTAATATTATAATTTTCCATGAAAACATAAAACTGTGCTATATATTCCAAGCCTTCTGAAGCCATAAAATAGCTTTGTTTGATGAACATGTGCCATATTTATTTTGAGAGCCTCAGCGGAGATGAAGAAAATTTGGTCTGTTCATCACACAAAGCTATCATATAGGAATCTAGCACAAATCTATGAGCCAGTGAACAAAACTTGTTATTGTATTCCATGTAAAAAATAACAGGTTTGGAATAGAATTATGAATTCATGAGTGAATTATTATTTTAACTCATTGTCATGTGTTCTGATAGGCTAGTTCATTTGGAGCAGCCGCATTCCCCTCTGAGAATGCTGTCACAATGAAGGAGGTGTCTGTGGCCTTCTGTTCCATCGCTGAGATCTTCTTCACAGATCTCTGGTAAATATCTTTCCGTTTTTTACACAGATGTATGCTGGCTTTTATTCAACTTCTGCCAACCTTTCTTTGCTCTGGCCTTTCTCACTCTTTTCATTTCTCAACCTTTTTGGCTTTCTGTACCTGATGACATATGACACACACACACACACACACACACACCTGGGACACTACAGATAGGAGCCCATCTGCTCTGAGGCCTGCAGAAAAGATCTAATCACAGACTGGTTGATATAGGGATAGAGAGAGGGAGAGGGTTGGGAATTCAGGATGGGAGTAATAGTAGGAGAGAGATGAAATGTAGATTTGGATTGGAGATGCGCTTAGTGTTGATTGCCGAGGATCTTAGCATAGCGAGACTTAATTCAAACCCTGAGATTGAAATGCAAAGCATCAGGGAAAGGTCAGGTTTATTGACTATATGTAAGCACCATGCCATTTCACACATCGATGTACATTATGAAGGTACAGCAGCAGCCTCTAGCAAAGTACAGTATGTCTCTGTGCCTTTCCTCTTGATGTACTGTATGGTTGTATGTGTGTATCTGGGTTTTTTGTTTTGGTAGATGTTCGCTGCAGGCGTTAACTGGAAAATCAAGAGCAGGAAAGAGTGTGCGCGCTAACAAATAATATTTTCTTCAGTAGTGTGAATGCCCTTGGGTGCTGTGGAAACTCTGGTTTAGTTCAATTATTGGTCAAACTTGTAATCATTTTGTGCAGACATTGTACCCAGATCAAGCTACAAGATGTTTGTTACTCTGAAATGGTTAAAAGCATAATTGCAATTCTTATATGTGTGTATCCATGTGTTGGTTGAGAAATTAAGTGTGAACATACAGTTTTAAGGATCCTCATTTCTGTGTGAAAGTGTTTACACACAGGTTTTTATGCAGTCCCCTCATCCTATCTTACTTCCACTCTTCCTATACCGTTTTCTGTGGCTGTGGTATATATATATATATATATATATATATATATATATATATATATATATATATATATATATATATATATATAATAAATACAGCCCTGACCTGTCGATGCATGGACTCCATTAGACCCCTGAAGGTGTACTGTGGTATCTGCCACCAAGATGTTTGCAGCAGATCCTTTAAGTCCTGTAAGTTTGCGAGGTGGGGCCTCCATGAATCGGACTTGTTTGTTCAGCACATCCCACAGAAGTTTGATTGGATTGAGATCTGGGGAATTCGGAGGCCAATTCAACACCTCAAACTCGTTATTGTGCTCCTCAAACAACAATGTGGCAGGCAGGGTGCATTATCCTGCTGAAAGAGACCACAGCTACCAGGGAATACTGTTTCCATTAAAGGGTGTACATGGTCTGCAACAATGCTTAGGTAGGTGGTACATGTCAAAGTAACATCCACATGGATGGCAGGACCCAAGGTTTCCAAGCAGAACATTGCCCAAAGCATCACACACCCTCTACCGGCTTGTCTTGTTCCCATAGTGCATCCTGGTGTCATGTGTTCCCCAGGTAAGCGACACACCTGGCCATCCACATGATGTATAAGAAAACGTGATTCATCAGACCAGGCCACCTTCCATGCTCCATGGTCCAGTTCTGATGCTCACATGCCCATTCTTGGTGCTTTCGGCAGTGGACAGGGGTCAGCATGGGTACCCTGACTGGTCTGCGGCTATTCAGCCCCATACGCAACAAACTGTAATGCACTGTGTCCTTTCTATCTGACACCTTTCTATCAGAACCAGCATTAACTTCTTGAGCAATATGTGCTACAGTAGCTTGTCTGTTTGATCAGATCACACAGGCCAGTCTTCGCTCCCCACGTGCATAAATGAGCCTGACCCTGTCCCTTTACGCCCATGACCATGTCACCTGTTCACTGGCAAAAAATTTTTTTACCTCCTTTCGTCCTGGCTTGATTATTTTCCTCTTATCATGGTCTACTTTCTATGATACTTTCTTGTATTCTCTTATAATCCTATACTTACTATACTTCTACTATACTCCCATCTCATCTTACTTCCTCCTAATATATACTGCTTCCTATTTCCTCTCATTCATCCTTGCTTTCTCTTATCTTATCCTATGTTCTCTTATCATATACCACTTTCTCTCATCCTGACCTACTTCCTTTTATCCTTCACCATTTTGTCCATACCCTGCTTCCTTTTATCTTGTACTGCTTCCTCTCAACTTACACTTCTTCCTCTCACCTTATGTTTATTCTATCCTATTATATCCTTATTCTTTGTCACTTGCTCTCGTCCTATCCTGCTACTGCTCTTTTTTTGAATAAATGTAAGTCAAAGTGTGTCAAAGTTTTTGGTTGATCATAATTTCTTTGTGAAAACATTTGCAAAAAATGCACATACATATGGTTAGTGATGATTACTATAATAACACTGAACATTTATGTGCTTAAATAGCTTTCTATCTATTTTATTGTTTGACAGCATGGAGGTGGGCGCTGCTGACCGCTGCAAAGAGGCCATCGATAAAGCTCTACAGTACGACGAGCACAACCCAGAGGCTCTGCAGCTGATGGCCAGCTACCTGTTCAGCATTGAGAAAACTGAGGTACAACAGGACGTCTCTGAAGTGAATTACCCAGAGCTCCCTCACTGTCTCGCTGGTTCACTGCACTGTTAGAAAGAAAAGTGTTCTGAGCAGTGGGTCATTATGCAGTCATAATTAGTGTTGGTGGAGAGCAGCTGAGAGAGCTGAGTCATGTTTTTCTGAGGAGGAGACATATAGAAATCGTGAGTGAGTGAGTAAGAGAGTTTTGGGAACATATACTTGTTTTTGTATGAGGAATAGACAAAGATGGCAGTTAGGTCACAGTTAATGAATTATAAGCCATTAATAGAACAAGTTTATTGAAAAGGACCCGCTGTGGGACAGATTGACTGCTAGTGCAAACACATTCACTTTGATGCAGTTCCTCACTGAACCATTAGGGGGCAAACAGATATAAGACCAGCAGTACTACTAATCCCGAGCTACCCTCTTGAGTTGAGCTTCAGTGTGTAGCTTAAAACGCTTCCAACATTTCTGGGTATTTTCACTTCAGAAGACAGTTCCATTTCCCTTCAGAGAGCTGGCTGTAGAACTTGACTTAACAATCATAAACTTGAGTCTCTTTGTGTGCTCTAACCTCAACCTTTTTCATGCTTGTACTTTTTCATCTCTTCCTGTGTTACTCCCTCTCATCCTATATCCCGAGCGTCATGTTGTCCTATCCTAATTCTTGTCATCCTCTTCTGCTTCCTTCCTCCTCTTATCCTATTTATTCAGTTCCATGGCCATTTTCTTTCTTCTCATCCTATATTGTTCCCACTTGTCCTTTACCACTTTCTCTTATCCTGTACCTCTTCATCTTATTCATGCTTTTTTCTACCACTTCCTATCATCGTTAGCCACTTATTATTCCCCTTCTATTTCCTACTTTATTTGGATCATGTACAGTGCCACTTCCTCTCATCCTTTATCACTTCTTCTGATGCTGTAAGACTTCATCTCATCTTATTTTCTTTAACTCTGACCTCCTGCCTTTCATCCTATCCTGCTTCCTCTCAATGTATTCTACTTTCTCTCATTTATACCACTTTGTGTTGCTCATGCTATTTCCTTAAGTACTTTCTTTGCCTCATATACAGTATTACTTTGTCTCATCCTGTATCATTTCACCTCTCATTCCTTTCTCACTTTCTCTCAACCTGACCTATTTCCTTTCATCCTACCCTGCTTCCTCTCAATGTTTTCTACTTCCTCTCATTCTATCCTACTTCCTCTCATCCTATACCACTTCCCTCATCTTATAGATTTTCCTGTTGTCCTATTCAACTTCCTCGTTGGCATACTATTCCACTTCCTAGTTCCTTACATACTTTCTAATTTATTTTATCCCTTCTCACTACCTATCGTGCCATTTTACTTCCTCTCATGCTGTACCACTTCTTATTGCCCAAACTATTTTCTACTTTTTTGCATCATACACATTGCCACTTCCTATTATCCTTTATTACTTCCTGTCAGCATGTCTTATTTTCTCTCTCACTAACCCACTTCCTTTCATCCTATCCTGCATCCTCTTAACATATTCTACTATCTTTTATCTCATACCACTACCTTTTATCATACTTTCTGTCACTTCCTCTAACTCTATACCACTTCCCATGTCTTGTATAGCTTCCTGCTGTCCTATCCTACTTCTTGTCTTCCTATTCCTCTTTTTAGTTCCTCATATCCTATCCAGTTTCTCTAATCTCATCCCATCTTTCTTACTCTCATTCTATACCTCTTCCTGAGGCATGTACCATGTATTTTTACAATCAGAATATTTGGAGAGGCTCTTTCAAATCTTTCAAATACTTTATGCAGGAGGGCCGTGAATACCTGAAGAAGAGTGTGGCGTCATGGTTACCTAGCCTACAGAAAAAGGAAGAGTTATTGGCGAACGCAGCACATGACATGGAGGAGGAAGAAAATCTGACTAAGGTGCGTTCACAGGAGCTTTTTGTTCCAAAGGCAACAGAGATAAAGATAGGACAAATCATGACCTCTCCTTTGACCTTTTTCTGATTGCAAGGAAGGAAATAGCACTGTGCTTAAATAAGTTTTAGTCTGGGAAAGATAAGGGAAGAAATGAAACAAACTAGCTTATTTATGTTTTAATATTTCTCTCAAAGCCAGGCGAAGGCTGTGGTAGTCTGTTGCATGGCTGGCCCTGTGGCCACACTTGGACACATGCACAGCTCCCCCTTCCACGCTACTCCACTGACACCATTTTTGCTCAGGGCTACACGTTTCATGCTTTTTCAAAAGCGTATTTTCATTTATATGTGCCTAAATTAATTGTATAAGTTCATCTGTTAAGTAGGGCTTTACACTGCTGAAGAAACCACAGAAAAACAAGCCTCACCTGAACTGACTCGTTGGGAGAATTTTTAAAGTTTGTTTACTTTCCTCCTGGTTAAATTTTCAGGGAACTTGCTTGGCACTAGACATAAATGTGTGATATGTAGATGCAGCTTTGTAATGTTTGGAAAATCCTGGCAGGTAGGAGCATGTTTGAAGCATGGTATAATTGGGTTCAGCCAGGAACTCTTTTTACATAGCTGATTTAGTAAACATATATCCAGTATAGAGACTAAAGAGATTGTGTTAATATGTACAACACAATAATGAGCCTGCCTGATAATATAACAGGCAGGCTACAATAAACACAAGAGATGATGCGGCCCTGATGGTATCATGATAGATTGAAATAGAAAATCATGTTTATGAAGAGGGATTATTGAAAGGTCTATTGAGATCTTGAGAAAATTAGTCACATGCAGAACTTGAATTGATTTAATGGAACATTAGTCAAATGAAAGTAGACAATTTGGCTTTTTTCTATCCTAAAATAGTTCTCTCAAACACCTGTACAGTTTAAAATAAAGTCATGAAATAATATATTTACCAGATTCAAGCAATTTTGCACGTAAAAAAATAGGTTTATCGAAAGCATTTGTCCGTCATTTAACACTGACAATACTTCTGACAATACAACTAAACTATAATTCTTCTGCTCAAGATGCATTGTTTGAGGTTGCAGATTTTTGTTGTTTAAGACAGAAGACACAAGGCAAAAAATAGTCATTAATTGACAATGTACACTGTTCTTAAGATTGGAGTAGGAAAGATGTTTTTTTTTATACGTATTAATTATTTTAGTCAACAAGCCTTTACAATGTGAATACAACATGGATAATGACAAACTTATCTCTTAGGCTGCTACAGGATTCACAGAGTATGTGTCATTTTTCATGTGAAAAATAGCACGCCACCGCCAGAAAACATCACTGCTCACCCATTTAACTTTAACATTTAATTGTATATTGCAACAAAGTGTTTCCTGTATGTATGACAATGAACTATCATGATCTCTTGAGGCATTAAATGGATAAAAAGTGACAGTAAAGTATTTTACATTGTTACAAAAGATTTACATTTAAAATACATGCTGTACTTCCTATTCATCCAAGTACCCTAAAATAAACAGTATAATGGTTTCTACTAAAATATTAAGCAGCACAACTGTTTTTAACATTGATAATAATAAGAAATAGTATTTTATCATCAAATCAGCTTATTAGAACGATTTCTAGTGGATAATTTGACACTGGATTAATACTAGAAATAACAGCTTTGCCGATATGGGAATTAATGACATTTTAAAACATATTAAAATAGAAAATATTTATTTTAAATTATAACAGTTTATCACAATATTTCTGTTTTTACTTTATTTTTATTCAAATAAATTCAGCCTTGGTGAATAAAATACAATATCTCTATCTTAGCCACCCCAACTTTTGCTAATGTACTTATCTGTTTCCCTCATATAATCAAGGAGGAAGCACTTTTAGTGATAGAAATGATTGTAAATGAGCATAAGCCCCATACGTTCCGCCATGCTTTCTTTACATCTAGCTACCACAATCCCTTGCTCTCAGGCAGTTTGGCGCGACTTTGCCTGGAACCCTACAAAGTCGTGAGTCGTGGTTTAAAGTCATAACTTGCGGGCTCATAAACCTGCCTGGGACGCAGCATTATTTTCCATATCATCTTTGTATATAAACCGGAGTCTTTTAAATACATTTTCATACCATTTTCTCATAAATTCACCTCATCAAGTCTTTCATTACCCTTCAGTAATTTACCTTTCAGTTAATACTTATTTCTTTTGTGTTTTAGAGCACCATCCCGCCTTATGAATCCAGAATAACAACAGCCAAACTGCTGATTGAGGCTGAGGAGTATGAGGTAGGACAATGATCTAGCTCAACACTTTTAAGAAGAACATCGTTTTAGTTGGTTTCCGAAGAGAATTCACATTTCAAAATGTTCAACTTGAACGCTTCTCAGCCAGGCCGAACTGAAGTGTCCACTGAATGTTGAAGTGGAGCGTGTAGTACCTGTCAGTAGCTCTGGTGGTGATGTTGTATACACAGATTCCACTGATGAACTGTTTTCAAGCTATTGGGTTAGAAATGATATCATTATAATGCATTGAATCCAGTCTATATTATCTTGTGTTAGCACAGTTTTATCCAAAACAATCTGTTCTTGCTGTGCAATCAAGTTTAAAGACCTATAGAATACATCTTGTACAAGTGCACTAATGTTAGCTATATGTCTAACAAACAGGCTTAAAGCTGTCAGTGCTGTGTGTAATGAGAAGTTTTAATGTGTGCTGTACTGCAGCTGTAGAGTAAACCATCACCCAATGTGTTGTAATACTGTATAATTGTCAGCGGGACAATTATTTACAGTCTAATGTTCAATGTCTATTTCTGTGGCTGCCGTGAGGCTGGTGAGTTCAGCTATACCTTGTGAGGTTCCACTCAAGAGGTGTACGTGCAAAAATAAGTAAATACATTAGTGATGTTGTAACGAGAGGTCCGATCCTCACATAAAAATATTGATGCCAAATGTCAACTAGTAATTTTCTTACTTATTGTGAAAATGAATGTGCTAAATAAACTTAGTAGGGGGGAAATTAAATTAATTGACAGCTCTCATTTAATTACAGAGTGCTGATATTGACAGAGAAAAACATCACTATATACAACTATATATATATATATATATCAGGTTCCAAATATTGTGTTGGTCCCCCTTTTGCTGTCATAACAGCCCTTACGTGTCGAGGCAAGGACTCCAGTAGACCCCTGAAGGTGTGCTCCTCAAACCATTCCTGAACCATTTTTGCTTTATGGAAGGGCGCATTATCCTGCTGAAAGAGACCACAGCCACCAGGGGAATACCGTTTCTATGAAAGGGTGTACATGGTCTGCAGCAATGCTTAGATAGGTGGTATGTGTCAAAGTAACATCCACATGGATGGCAGGACCCAAGGTTTCCCAGCAGAACATTGCCGAAGCATCATACTGCCTCCGTAGTGCATCCTGGTGCCATATGTTCCCCAGGTAAGCGACACACACGCACCTGGCCACCCACAAGATGTAAAAGAAAACGCAATTCATTAGACCAGGCCACCTTCCATGCTCCAGTTCTGATGTTCACGTGCCCACTGTAGGCCGATTTATACTTCTGCGTTGGACCTACGGCGCAAGTTACACGTTGGTTTTCATTTATACTTCTGCGTTGTTGTCCGCGTCAATGTGCAATTCCACATGCAGACCGCTAGTTGGCAGTGTCCACGGGCATGTTGATGGGAACCCACAGTATCAAGGCAAAAGCAGAAGAAGAAGCGGCTTGTTTACATTGTCGGAGTATCAGCAGCCGTCATGGCGTCAGATAGAGGCTTTTCTTGCAGCTTGAGTTGTTGTATGTAATACAAATTAAGTATCTCTAGTTGATTAGTAGAGTTACATAAGAGGTGATCTGGCGCTGGAATGCGTTTGTGAACAGGGGTCAGCATGGGAACCCTGACTGGTCTGTGGCTATGCAGCCCCATACGCAACAAACTGCAATGCACTGTGTATTCTGACACCTTTCTATCAGACCCAGCATTAACTTCTTGAGCAAGTTGAGCTATAGTAGCTTGTCTGTTTGATCGGACCACACGGTCCAGCCTTCGCTCCCTACTTGCATCAATGAGCCTTGGTCGCCCATGACCCTGTCACCTGTTCACCACTGTTCCTTCCTTGGACCACTTTTGACAGATACTGACCACTGCAGACCGGGAACACCCCACAAGAGCTGCAGTTTTGGAGTTGCTCTGACCCAGTCGTCTAGCCAACACAACTACAACCCCACTAACAGGTGCCGTGATGAAGAGATAATCAGTGTTATTTACCTTACATAATTACATAATATATATACAGTCTTTAAGTTGTTTCTGTTCTGTATCACTTATCAGTCATAACATCAAAATAATTATCAGCTTATTGTTTTATTCCAAAACATAGACAACATTGTTCCTACAGCATTTTTGAGTGTCATCAGATGGATTCAAGCATTCCAATGATACCCCAACTTGCTGTCTAGGTGGACAGCTCACCTGTCTGTGAGATACAGCCATTCAATAGTTAAGGTGAATTGTATATTTTTTCCAGTGTTGGTTAGTAGTTATGTCTATTGTATCCGTTTAAAGGAGTCCCACTGCTCTTTTGGGGTTCTGAGTAAGGCTGTTTCCACAGTTATTAACACTAAGACTGTGGATTTGTTTTCCTTTAAACTCTTTTCTTCTTTTCTATCAGCACTAAGGCGACCTCTGAATAATGCAGGAATGGTATTTTATTTGCTCTTTACCGTGACCTTTCCAGTTGAGTGTGAGTGTGCAGTAAGACTCTTTTTGTGCATAAAGTGTGAACGTCCTGACACCTGTCCAGCACTCGGAGAGAGGTATCGGAAAAAGTGAGAGAACAGAGAATTTAAATAATAGCGAAGGGAAAGGGAAAGAATGACAGGGTTGAGAGACAGAATGAAATAAGGCAAGACCAAGATGAGATGCTGTAAAAGTAAAAGTCAGTTTGAGAGAGAGAGAATGATAAATTGACAGATGTGAGGGCCGCACTTTTCTTGAGTCCTTTTTGTTCGGTTGCTTATATTTGTTCGGTTCATCCTGAGGAGACAGTGAAGGACTGAGAGCTGCAGCCTGACTTTAAAAGCCTCTGCTCTCCCTAAGCCGAACACAAATAGAATCTCCTCTCAGCACGGGGGACATATTAATATTAAAACCAGTCACCTGGCTGTCTGTCAAAATGATGCCAAAGGTTGCAGGGTCATCTCTGCGACAGCGGGTGTTTAGACAGAAGCTGGGCCCCCCGGCAGCAAGGCCCTTTGATTGGACAGCTGGGAAAGGTGAACACTTAGAGAGAGAGAGAGAGAGAGAGAGAGAGAGAGAGAGAGAGAGAGAGAGAGAGAGAAAGAGAAAGAGAAGGATGGACTAATGGCAGTCCAAACTCTAAAGATGCTGGTGTAAAAAAGTTTGAAACATCAAGCATAGTATACAAAGCCTAAATTGCTCAAGATAAACTTTTTCATTTTAAAAATATAGTAACAATGTTTCAAGTAATACGGGATGGCGTATTGGTGCCTGTACATTTTACAACGGTACATTTCATTAACTGATTAATTGTGTTTCACTGTAATTTATATGGCAATTAGTTTTTACTTTTGAAAAAAAAGTTTGCCAGTATTTAACACTAAAAAAAGCATATAACACAATGTTAAAGGATTTATAGTTTTTAATGTATATGGGAACGTAATTAACCAAATTTTTTACTGTAGCATTTTACAGTGTCAATAAATATTTATAATTTTTACAGAAACAACTATATGCTAAACATAATCACAATAATATTGCACATAGTTGTGTAAAACTGCCATTTTATATATTGGTATTTTATGAACATATTTCCTAAAAATATGAACAATTTAATACAATTATTTTTTAAATATTCTGACTAGGGGTGTGCGATATATATCGTCTGCGATAATATCATAATTGTTGTTTTAACAATGTGGGATCTAGTGCGCGTAAGCATTTAGAGTGCAAGCTTTCACTGCATGATTTAGTTAGGTGGCAAAATGCCCCTGTATGTATTTCATATTTATATCATTTAATATAGTTAAAAGAGTGACGTTTTTCTTCAGATATCAGCATGAAACAAATTATATCGATTTTATAAAAGTTCAATAATATAAGAAGTTAACATTAAGTTACTTACATTTGAGACACCATATTGACTGTTTTTGTTCTGTTTCGCCAATGAAAATAGTTTGAAACAAAGCCACCGCACTGTTGTGCGTCTCTAAACAACACAAAGTTTCTTTACTTTGAATGAATCCGCTTTTTGAACGAATAGGTTGAATGAATGATTCAATGACTCCCTCATCAGCAATGACTTGCATCCACCTACTAGTGGTTTTAATTTCACATTTTAAGTATCTTTTCATGTTTGAAATCTAACATTTAAAACATCAAAACATCATGCATTTCTAATTGCAGGTTATTTGTCTCCTGAGCTGCATTAAACAGACTGTAAATACATCTAATAAATGCCACTTCAGATGCAGCTTCTGTGTTTCCTCTCCATTGCAAAAATTTGATTGGTAACCATCCTATTGTCTTATAATTAGAATTAAATGTATTGATTAAATGTAAGAATTTGACAAAAGATTATGCATATATAATAAGGTTAGAAAAAAAGGCTTTATAAAGGTAAAAAATCCCCATAATATATCGTCCAATTATCGTTATTATCCAATCATCGATAAAATCCCAGAATAAATCGAGATACCATTTCTTTTTGTCAATATCGCACACCCCAATTTCCCTAATTCCTAATGTTGCAATACTTCATGTTATCCTTTAAAGGGAGGATAGAAGTTCCTATTATTATTGTAGTGGTAGAATGTTTTGCTTCATTTATAGATTTGATATGGAACCCTCTTGGATATATGTGCCCTCTTGCCAAAATGTCCTGCATGAGCATATTCAATATAAGTTTTGTTGGCTATGTATGTAACTGTCAGACAGTGGCAATTCAAAATGAGTTTTGAGGACTCGGGAGAGAGTTGTGTGTGTGTGTGTAGTGTCAGCGCATGCTGCATGAGCTAACTCAATATTAGCAAGGCCATTTCCTGCTCTACTCCAGCTGGGTCAAAGCCTGACACACTATGTGACAGCACAAGATTGATGTCTTTCTTTGCCAGTGGTCTGAACAGAGGGAGGAGAGTAAGAGAGTCACAGGCAGTAGAATGAGAGGGAGATGGAGAGAGCTGAAGAGACATAGTTTTATAAAATGCAGTGGTTGGGAGGAGAAGGAAGTCTTGCCCTTTGAACAAAGTGACAAGTAAAAGGTACTGTTTAATGTCAGTAGTGGACTTAATTATCTCGAAAGAGGGAGATAAAAAATTTAAAAAAAACCTAGAGACCCACACACACAAGGTTATACCCACATCCAGAACCCCTGTGCTAATAAGCCCTTTGGAGCTAATGACCACATACCAGTTCACTTCTTTAAATAAAACTTTTCTTTTTAACTTTTTTTCTTCACTCTTTGTCTGTGAACACAGCGGCCTGCAACTCCGCCAAGTGTACAGTGACCTCTAAAAGTATCTGGTCGCTAAAATCACTCACAATTTTATGAATGTCATTGCATTACATAACAAAATATATATAATATAACTGCTTTTGTTTGCGTTATTTTTTTTACTTTAACCCTAAATTGTTTAAAACTAATGGCTAAGAAAGGTTTACATGTCATGTTTGCAGATTTCAATTGATTTTTATTTGATTTTATTCTGTAATGGAAATTGAATTAATTCAGATTGATCCAAATTGATCCAAAGAAAATCCAAATGAAAATTCAGCTTTGCCATTATTTGAAATGCAATTTAAATAGAAATAGTTATTTTAATGGTTTTACTGTATAAATGATCAAATAAATGCATTCACGTTGACCATACAAACTTTCTTTAAACAATATATAAAAAAGAAAGAAAAAAGTCTGACCCCAAACTTATTCAAAATATTTGTATTGGCATTTTGTGCAGATACAGCATCTTGCGTATATATATATATATAAAAATAAAATAAATCACAGCTCTGCTTTTCTCCCCAAACACTGCCGACCCACCACACCCCACCCCACCCCAAGGACAAGCACACAATACATACAAACCACAAACAATTAACAATAACATTACAAGTGTTATAGTTTGTACAATACACAAACTAAATAAAATAACTAAATATAATAAAGCTGTAAAAGGGTTCGGGGTGGTTAATATATTAAAGGTTTTTTCAAAAGTATCAAATATTTTAGACCAAAACTCTGTCAGTCCTGGACAGGACCAGAACATGTGAGTGTGATTGGCTGGGGATTGTCTGCTCCTATTGCAAGTGTCATTTTTGTCCAGGTATATTTTAGCTAGTCTGGCATTGGTATAAGGTACTCTATGAAGAATCTTACATTGCATATAGAGGAAGCATGTACTAAATCAATGATATAATCCCACTCTGTTTCAGGTAGTGACCCCCAGCTCTTGTTCCTATGTATTTTTGAATGAAATAGAGGGGTCAGGATTTAGTGAATCTATGAATTTGTAAATGACAGAGATTAGCCCTTTTCTGTCTGAGCTTAAAGAGAGAAGAGGGTCCGTTTTAGAATCAGGAGGAAGATTAGGAAACTAGGGAAACTAATTTTGTATAAAATGTCTAATTTGAAAGAAGACTGACCCCAAACTTTTGAATTGTAGTGTATTTGTTTATTATTTATTACTTTTGTGTTATTTTTTAATCTTGAAAGCTGCAATCGTCATTTATTGTTATTCCCTGGAAAAGAGTCCAGTACATGTATCCAAAAATTCTCCTTTTAACTTCCATGAAAGTAAGTCAGTCATACTGGTTTGAAATGACATGAGGGTGAGTAAATTCATTTTTATTGCTCGCTCTGTCCATTTGAACTGACATAATGACATATTACTGTATACTCTGTATATCTAAACCAGGAATGGGCAGTCATTCCTGGAGCGCTGCTGTCCTGCAAAGTTTAGCTCCAAACTGACCAGCACCCGCAACTTCCAGATGTCATCTTTATTATTCTAGATCAAATTTTTCTGTGGGATTTCAAAGGCAGCGAATGATACATCTCTGCTGCCTTCAAAAATCTATCAGATGAAGCCTGGTATCTCAGAAGAGAGGAAGTGAAGCTAGCATTAGATTCGGACGTGCCTTGATGCCTTCCTTCCTTGGAAGGCATCCTCCAAAGGCAGCATTTTTTCAGTTTTTCGATGCACAGGTGTGTTTGATTAGGGTTGGAGCTAAAGTAAACTCTACAGGACAGCGACACTCCAGGACTGATGTTATTGCCCATCCCTGGTCTAAGCAGTAGTTTGTCTGTTAGCTGGCTCTTTGGAGCTCATGGAACGTCTCGTGGAGTTTGAGCCTACAACCTTTTACTTTGGTTTGTTTTGCTGTGCTACTCTATGATTTGTACTTGTCAGAATTTCTTGCTCCAATGGATATGTTGATGTCAGGACACCTTTATACAGGATTAACATTGTGGCAGATGTGGCTTCAACAGTGATTTTCCTCTGAGTAAAAGAGCACATGGCAGTTTCTTAAAGACTAAGCTAAGGCTTTAACACATCTCCACATCTTTGCTGAGTGTGAATAATGTTCTCTTTTTTTCCATCTCATTCCGCTCTTTTGTTGTGTGTGTGTGTGTGTGTGTGTGTGTGTGTGTGTGTGTGTGTGTGTGTGTGTCGGTGCTCGGCGAGAGAGTCATCAGTAATCCAGAACAGCTCTGATAAGAGTGATAATTTGGGAAGATATTTTTTCTTATAGGAGGCTGAAAAAGAGGACTGAGAAGTATTTTTTTTTAGAAGCAAGGAAGCCATATGTGTTAAGGCAAAGGTCATCTTTGGTGTTCACTTTTTTTCATTTCTTAGATTAAATTGTCTTCATGTATTGAGAATATGTTCTAGTTTTGTAGAATATGTCCTTAGCTTGTTTAATTCATATCCTTCCTATCTCTCCAGTGAGTGTGTGTGTGTGTGTGTGACAGTTTGTGTGTATGTGTGTCCTTTTTTATAATACATTGTGGGGACCAAATGTCCCCATAAGGATAGTAAAACCTGAGATCACCCAAAAGGCTTATAAATCACACAGGATGAGTTTTTTTTGGTAAAGTAAAAATGCAGATTGTTTTCTGTGATGGGTATAGGTTTAGGAGCAGGGGCAGTGTAGGGGGATAGAAGTGTAGTTCCCTGCATTCAGCAAGTGATTGCTGTCTTGATCTAGGCCAGGGTGCAAAATAGAAATGTTTCTGTGTTTGATTTACAGATAGATTCATTTTAGATCTCTGAGTAAATATCAAAACATTTTCTGCTTGTTTGGAGATTTCAACCTGCCTGATACAACAACATTGTATGTTGGAATGTTGTATTGGCTGACCAGTGGCAAATGATGGTTTGAGAAACCTGTTTGAAAACTGATGTCAATATTTTTGCAGTTTTGTTTTTACAGGTTTTGAATTATACAAATTTAAATCAGATTTACATCTAACTCTCACTCTCAGCTAATCTTCAAAAAACACTTATAATTTAATAAGACTGTTAACAAATCTTTAGCTAATCTTAAAATGAAAACTCTATGCTCAAGTTAAAAGAACTTTAACTTTTAAAAAACACAACTCTAGTCCTTTCTCTTCTTTTAATTTCACTGACCTGCGTTTTGCATTGTCCTGATTCAGTATCGGTTGTCAGTTGAGAGTTCTTGTTAGTATTTTGTATTTGCCATGGTAGCTGTAGTTTCTTTAATCTTAACCCAAAATACTAGTTTTGATGATTGTGATGGCTCATTCCAGCTAGATTGTAACTGCAGTCTAACCTGTTTATTCATCAGTGTTAGTGATATTCTTAACAATTTATGTTAAGTAAAGTGGAAGGGTGTGTGTGTGTGTGTGTGTGTGTGGGTGTGTGCGCGTTTTTGAGAAATAAATTAGCTTGCTCCAAATCCCTAAAAATTTAGTTTGAGGCTTAATGAAAGTGGGAAAATGTTGGTCCCATGGGCAAATTACACTCACCTAAAGGATTATTAGGAACACCTGTTCAATTTCTCATTAATGCAATGATCTAATCAACCAATCGCATGGCAGTTGCTTCAATGCATTTAGGGGTGTGGTCCTGGTCAAGACAATCTCCTGAACTCCAAACTGAATGTCAGAATGGGAGAGAAAGGTGATTTAAGCAATTTTGAGCGTGGCATGTTTGTTGGTGCCAGACGGGCCGGTCTGAGTATTTCACAATCTGCTCAGTTACTGGGATTTTCACGCACAACTATTTCTAGGGTTTACAAAGAATAGTGTGAAAAGGGAAAAACATCCAGTATGCGGCAGTCCTGTGGGCGAAAATGCCTTGTTGATGCTAGAGGTCAGAGGAGAATGGGCCGACAGATTCAAGCTGATAGAAGAGCAACTTTGACTGAAATAACCACTCGTTACAACCGAGGTATGCAGCAAAGCATTTGTGAAGCCAAAACACGCACAACCTTGAGACCACTCATCTCCACTACAAATAGGAAAAAGAGGCTACGATTTGCACAAGCTAACCAAAATTGGCCAGTTGACGACTGAAAAATTTTGCCTGGTCTGATGAGTCTCGATTTCTGTTGAGACATTCAAATGAGACAGTCAGAATTTGGTGTAAACAGAATGAGAACATTGATCCATCATGCCTTGTTTCCACTGTGCAGGCTGGTGGTGGTGTAATGGTGTGGGTGATGTTTTCTTGGCACACTTTAGGCCCCTTAGTGCCAATTGGGCATGGTTTAAATGCCATGGCCTACCTGAGCTTTGTTTCTGACCATGTCCATCCCTTTATGACCACCATATACCCATCCTCTGATGGCTACTTCCAGCAGGATAATGCACCATGTCACAAAGCTCAAATCATTTCAAATTGGTTTCTTGAACATGACAATGAGTTCACTGTACTGAAATGGCCCCCACAGTCAACAGATCTCAACCCAATAGCATCTTTGGGATGTGGTGGAACGGGAGCTTCGTGCCCTGGATGTGCATCCCACAAATCTCCATCAACTGCAAGATTCTATCCTATCAATATGGGCCAACATTTCTAAAGAATGCTTTCAGCACCTTGTTGAATCAATGCCACGTAGAATTAAGACAGTTCTGAAGGCGAAAGGGGGTCAAACACAGTATTAGTATGGTGTTCCTAATAATCCTTTAGGTGAGTGTATATTGTAATGCCTAAATTCACTTATAGTATTTAAAACAATTGATTTGAATGTTAGTGTTTTTCCCCCTTTTTTGACAAAATAGTATAGAATTTAATACTAGCTGTGAGAAGAAACTATTAAATATTATAATATAAAAATATTTAGATAATGAGAAATAGACCATTAAATAGACCATTAAATATTTTGGAGGCTGATGGTGTGTTCAAGTCATGTCGTAAAGATCGTATTCGCACATGAACGCCACCACGAAGTTGTAAATACCAATGGGAAGTTTGGGATCTTCTTTAAGCCCCGATCTGTACGAGTTGGTAGCGGTGTGTCAGCACGGAGGATTCAATGGATGCAACGTCTGTAGTTGAATATACCGGGTATTTAGCAGTGACACTGTCAGGCTTTGTCATTTACAACTAGTAAGCTAGTATTGTAATATAAGTAAGTATTACAATGCTAGGTAAGCTAGCATTGTAATATAATAATTAACCTAATATATAATGGTACTGTTTAAATTGGCTTTATAGATTCATTAAAAACGTAAAGGATTAAAACTCACCTGATGCGCATTCTTTGTTCTTCATTTTCTATAAGCAGAGTTAACAAACCTTGCTGTATTTTCGTGAAATTCATAAAAAAAAGGTAGGCAAGGCAAGGCAAGGCAAGTTTATTTATATAGCACATTTCATACACAATGGCAATTCAAAGTGCTTTACATAGAAAATGAAATTAAAATAGTGATAAGACTTAAGAATACCACGTGTAAGACTTAAAAATAAAAACAGGATAATTAAAACAGTAATTAATTAAAAAGGATAATTAAAAAGAGAATTTTTAAAAATAAGAAGACAATAGATATATATATATAGTTGTAAAGATATTTAAAAAGAATAAAATTATTACAGTATATATAGATAAAAAATAAAATAAAAATAAAAAATTAAGATGATGCATAGATTAGAATAGGTGCAATCAGTGGGACGTACAGTGGCACAGTGCTCATTCAGTAAAGGCACAGCTGAAAGGTACATTGGCATCTTGCTCCGACCAAAGAGACTTGAACGCACATGATGCCGTAAACACAACTTCTCACCTCGTAAATACAAACATCTCAGGAGGACTTGAAAGCACCCTAAGTAAAAAAAAAAATCATTGTTTGGATGTGGAAAGAAAATCCTCAAATGTCATTGTTTACAAACTTTTTCAGAGAAAATTGTGAAAAACCAAGCCAAGTATGAACTTTTTTCACCCCTGCGTACAGTGTGAACTATAAAGAGAGAGATTTCTGAAGCTTTCTCCTTCATAAGCTCACTCCCAGTCTAATGCCACTCCGAGCTTTTTCTCTAATTGAGATAATGCTTTTCCACAGCTCTAAGCTGGAGTGATTGGCTGACACTTTTAACAGCGTTTACAGAAGAACTTTTAGCTAATGAAAAGAATGAAATGTTCATCAGGCCCTGACACTGAATTATTTAGCACAAATCAAACTGTTATTTGATATGACTATAAAGCTTTGGAGTGAGCTGAGAGGCTTGTGTGATGCACCATTTGATGTGAAAATCAAATGAAAAATAGCACACACACGCGCAGATTTACTTTGCACATTGACCTAAAGATGCCAGAGGCTGTTCGTCATATCTCGTATCTTTATTCAGCACTTTCTGCAGGGAGCCCTTAACCACGAATTTCAGTTTAAGAAGCTCGTCAGATGTTTGAAGAGACCAAGGGCTGTACAGTCTTTGAATTATATTGACAAGCCAGTGATTTATAATCTTCTTTTCTTGATCAAATCATTTATCAATATTCAATAATATATAATATGAGGTTTGTGGCGAGGTAGACGAGCGAGAGACGTGGGAGGAGCGAGAGAAACCGGGAGTGAGCGTCACCAATGTAATGAAGTTCGTAGAATAAGAAGGAAGAAGGCGGGAACCGGCGAACACTTAAAAGACTTTAATAAATAAATAAACAAAACGAAAGTAATGTGGCCAGCTCCTCACGGACAGCTGCCACGTACACACATAATAAAACATAAACAAAACATATGTAAAGTCCAGGCCTGGTCCTCTCTCGTCCTTCACTGGTGTCGCTCGTCCTTATAATCCATATTATAGACTAGATTATAGACATACACATTACACATTATATATAACAAAATCATTCATAGTCCTAGTTACATCTTTTAAATTTCGATGTAATGCTGAATTATACTTAATTTGATCTCGCAGATAAAATAATGAAAGAATCCTATTTTTTTTATAGCTGCAAACCTCTCTTTTGCTCCATATTGTCTCTCTCGTTCTCTACATTCTTCTGAACTCCAATAATTAATGGTGAACTGAATAGCAAAAAGTTAATTTCATAGCATTTTCTAGTAGAATGTTAGAAATTCTCTTTTTTTTTAAACAGTGTAGGGACAGATCCTGCTGAGCTCCAAAAAGGTTAAAACCACTATTAAAGCAACATGATTTGTTTGCTTTTTTTAAAAAAAAAACATCTACACTTACTATTCTGAAGTAATCCAACATTTTTGTGGGGAACAGAGTGAAATTTATTGCATGAGCACAAGGATTTTGGAGAGCAGAATTAACTTTTCTAATTAACATACATATGGGTTTGGAATGACATGAGGGTAAATGAGTTTTATTTTCAGGTGAATTATCCTTGAAAAAAAGGTGTTGCAGTTCCACTCACTTTAACATCCCATATCATATAAATATGGTGAATTAAATTAGTTTGATGTAAATATAAAAGCAACTTCAACTGTCTGGATTTGTAAAAATTATTTTGCTAGGTAGATGCATAAACCACAGTCATATTCGCAGACAAACACTCTCAGCGATTGTGGTAAACAGCTGATAAATAATGCAACAATCGGGCTTAATTAGAAGCTGCTGATGAGTCATAAATTCTCATTTGAATATTCGGTCCCAGTGAAGTCTCGTTACTAAAACGAGCCGGCCCTAATCATTAATTATTCGTTGTCTGCCCAATCTCTAGTGATTGCTGGGGAAGAAAGCTTGTTTGCTTTTTAACACAACAAGAGCCCAGGCAGGGATAAAGCGATCAAAAGAGATGAAACGGACATAATATGTGTGTGTGTGTGTGTGTGTGTGTGTCAGATTGCAAATGCACAGGCCTGCTGCATTGTGGGACATTTTAGTGTTATTAGCCTTCACATTTGCAGGCCTGTGCATTGTGGGACATTTTAGGCTAATAACACGGTTCATGATTAATGTGTTCATGCATGGATGCGCACGCATGTGCAAATGTGCAAATGTGCTCTTGAGCACGGTGTGCAACACCCTCATAACTCATGTTCAGAGATCAGAAGAATGTGTCCTGTCATAAGGTCATATGAATGAGGTTAACGGTGTGTGTGGTAACCTTTTTACACACTCTCAGTAGTCTTGAGATGGGCCATTAGCTCTTTTCCGGGACAGTTTCTCATTCACAAAACATTCTGGCTGGTTTGGGAACACAAGCCTGCTTTAGATCTTTCCCAGAGTCGTTTTTTGTTTCGCTGTCAGTCCAGCCTTATATTACAGCATTTGCACTGCATTGGGTCAGGTGTGTTTAGACAGGCCAGGGCCTCTATTTCCACGGGACCAAAGCGAGAATGAGACCCACAGTAGATACTGCGGTGTCAGGCTTACAGGTCCAAGAGTTGGATGGCTTAGCTAAACTGAAATTCTGGCTGAATTTTTTTTCTATTAACAGTCTTTTAAAGCGTACATACAGTGGGGTAAACAAGTAGTCAGCCACCAATTGTGCAAGTTCTCCCACTTAAAAAGAGGCCTGTAATTTTTATCATAGGTACAATCCAAAAAAATCACACTCTGATTTTTAAAGAATTTATTTGCAAATTATGGTGGAAAATAAGTATTTGGTCATTAACAAAAGTTAATCTCAATACTTTGTTATATACCCTTTGTTGGCAATGACAGAGGTCAAACATTTTCTGTAAGTCTCGACAAAATACTGTATCCTTCATATCTCAGAAGAGTCTTTAGTTTTATCGTATTTATTAAAGACAGATACGCTGTACCAATTCTTTCTGAAAACAGCCAAGCTCGTGGAGGCGTGCTGTGGGTGGGGCTATACGTACGTGTTGTTTACAAGATTTGGTAAACTGAACAAGGTTATCTTTTCCCTCACAACCAAAAACAGTTCTTTAGTGACATTGATGATTTTGTGGTCTAAAAACAAAATGACACCGCTTGATGGGCGTGCTCTTGCTCTCAATCATGTTGACGTGCACATGCACTCATCCGGGAGAAGGGCCCATACGAGGAATTCCGACCTTTATGATGGCATACAGGGCCATACTCGAAAAAAACCTTTCTGAAACTTGTTTGAATCTTGGAGTGTATGTGGCACAGAAGTACTCGTACGTCCCACTCGTTTTCATTTTGGTCATGTTTAGCATGAGACTCCAACTCTTTTACAGAAAGTCTGAATGCATGAAATATCATTAGACACCCCCTTTAAAAGTAGCTGTGTATTTTGACAGAATACATTTTTCTAGCAACATATATGCTTATATTCTACATTTTTTTGTAATTTGTCCAAATACATTTTAATTTGATTTGTTCTATTACTCTCCTCATTTGTTAGTCACTTTGGGTAAAAGCGTCTGCTAAATGATTAAATGCAAATGTAAATTTGTAAAGTGTTATAAATATTATAAAAGTTATAAAAGTGTTATAAAAGTGTTACAGAAATAAATGTTTAGTTTTCAGTACTCGCAATACTGCATATTTTAGTTTTTTTTTCTAATGTGAAAATTATTTTACCAACTCTCTGAAAACTTTCTCTGAAAAATATTGTATGCAATTTTTGCATTGCATATTTGGATATTTTTACTCTTAAACAAGACAAGGATACTGAATTATTTTTAGCAATGTATTGTACCCAAATGGCAATTACAGTCCATATCATATTTTCGTAATGTACCATTAAACACAGTGGTGTCTCATGAATAAGAATATGCAAATGAAGATGTTATTTGCAGTTATGCATAGTGCAACTATGCATTACAAGCTACATGGTTATGTGGTGTTCCTTCAAGCGCACAGTTACACAGAAAACTTCAATGAAGACTTGGTTTTTAAATAGCGTTTCAAAGCAATAGTCTGAATATGCAGTTGCGTGCCTTGGAGTGTCAATAATAACTATTAGACAGAAAGACTGCAGATGAAAAAGTTTTACAGGGGAAAAAGAGGGAAAATTAGTTTGGAACATGTTGCTGGCTGAATTCAAACCGTGTCATCCGTATGGGCACCAGGGCTTAATGTGTCATAAATATATGTGAACAGATAGCTTTAACATGCCTTCACCCAGCTCCGAACTAAAACAAACACACTCACAAACAACACCACATTCCCTTTCCACTCTCTTAGTGCGAGAGTTTGATTTCAGCAGCGGCAGAGCTGTCAGCTGCGTGCCGCCGCTCTTGCAACGCTGGAGTAGAGCTGAGCTCTGACTGACAGTCAGGAGAGAGCAGACGCTTGCTGACAGGACTCCAAACAAAGGGAAGTGTCAGTTTGCTTGTGTGACATGCCGGCAGCTTACACGTGGCAAAGAAAAGCTGAAGATGAAGCACTCGTGCCAATTTAGAAGCACTGCCAGTCCTATGAGATTTTAATCTCATCCATGAGATATCAATGAGAGGCTGTCAAAGTGATGTGAGAATATTCATCCGCGCTCTCTCTCGCTCACACACAAACAAACTCTGCATCACAGAGATAAGAGCATTAGCCCATTGGGAAGACACCTTTTACACTGGATTACACAAATTAATGGCAAATTTCATTTGACAGATTCAACATGGCACACAAACTTCAGAAGTGTTAACAAACAACAAAGTGCCAACTCCTGTCTAAAGACAGAATGCTGAAAAGTACAATGCAATGTGACAGTAAAGTATGGATGAAGTCTTTAAATAATGTCTTGAACGATCTTATTTTACACGTTTTCACATGAAATGGCACAACAATGTCAAGTTACCATTAAAATAGTATGGGTTTTCGGACCCACTTTGGCCTTACTAACATTTTAATTAATCATTTGATACATTGAACTTATTCTGTACATACATGTTTTTACATTGTACTTACATTTTTAAAAATACCTTCATGTAATTACATCTGTAATTAATTTCTGTAATTACATTTGTAATTGCACTGTTGACACTTCCCTTACACCTAACCCTACCCTTAAACTTACCCATCCCACCACACCTGTCCCTAACCCTACCCATATCCCACCTCAATATAAGCAAAGGTGTTTTGCAATACAATATGAACACAGTAATTACATTGTACTTATTTTTTGATGTAAGTACATAGTAGTTAAGGCCACCTAATATAAAGTGGGGCCAGGTTTTCTTTTGGGGAAAAACGGGGGAAAACATGGCCAATTAAAGATGCAGTACATGTTTGTTTATGTTGTGCTGGTCAGTCCCTGACTTGTACTGATGGTGTGGATGCAGCAATGCATCAAGCAAAAAAAACAAAAAACAAGAAGTTTTCTGGTGCAATTAGAAATACGCTATGCACAGTCAGACATGATTCATGACTCCAATTATCAAGACGACCAATAAAGTTATTAGCATTCGGCTGGTCGTGTGATCTTAAATTTGCAGCCCTCATAAAGCCCCATGTATCATCACCGTTAGATGTTTTAGCTTATTTTAAAAGTCATATTGGAAGTTTGCTGAGCCCCCTGGTTGAGAACCAAAGCGTTATGTCATATGAATGTATATGATTTTAAGCATTTTTCAAAAATACTGCTCATTTTGTGTATGTGTGTGTCTCTAAACCCTTCTTAACTAGCAAAAAACTTGCCTTTTAATGTGAATTTTGACAGTAAAATCTAATCTGTTTGCGTATTGATGAAAAATTGCTTGCAAAAAATATCACTGAGTTTTCCTTTTAATGTGAATTTTGACAGTACAATTTATTTCTTTTGCATTTTGTGCACCACTAATGAAAACTTTTTATACGCTTGCTGGAATAAATGACTAACTTAGCATGTTTATGAGGTGACAGGCATATGCGACAAAACTACATTTACTGCACAAATATGATAAAATACAGATACAGCATCAATTACACACCTAATGCACATTCTTTCATTTCCATTTAGTTAAATTAGCACTAAATGCGTCCTGCTGTCTTAAGTAAAAAAACATGAAATTGCTGAAACATGCCCATGCTATTCCAACCCAAATCTGTCTTTATTTTATACCATATTACATCTTTCAAGCTCACAAGCAGGAACTTCCCAGGAGGACTTGAAGGCAGAATTAGCCATTATGGCAGTGTTTTTTTATGGCAGTCAAATTGCTTCTTAATAGCTCATCAAAAATGCTTTGCATACAAATCATCCTGCAAAGCACAAGTGGTGATGGGCAATATTAGCCTACATGCCACACACCTTTTCAAAACGTGAACAGGAATAATTTGATGCTAAATGATCTCAAGTTCAGCTAATGAATGAAAGTTCACCAAAAACAAATTGTTCTGTCATTATATAAAGCGATCAAGTCTCTCCAGAAAATCACTGAATTCATATGGATTAGTTTTACAATCGCTTTATGAACTTTTTGAAATGTCAAAGTAGTGGTTGCATAGCTACCAATGGAGGGACAAAAATCTCTCAGATTTAATCAAAAAGATCTTCTTTTGTGTTTCATAGATGAATGAAAGTCTTATGGGTTTGGAAAAACATGAGGGCGAGTAATTAAATGACAGTATTTTCAATTTTGGTGAACCATCCCTTTAATTATCTGCAAGCTGAATGAGGAGCCAATAGGGAAGCAATGTTCCTCCTGATGCTGTAAGTTGGAGGAAACCCAACACATTACGCTGTATTTCTGGAGCTGATCTTCTCAGCATTCACATCAAAGGCAAACTCATTAGAACTCTTTGAATGACTGACAGGTCTATATGAGAACAAATGGGTTTCCATGACAACCAGTCAGTTATTGGATGACAAGGGCACCATTGTCAGAAAGATTAGAGCAAACTAGAGCCAATGGAATACAGACAAAGCTAACAACAATCGATTGGGAGTTTCACACAAACACACAGACTCAAAAGCACAGACAAATACAGGTGGGTCATTATCTTAACAGATTAGACACAAACACTCAAAAACAATACTTATAGCTCGCTCCCTCATTCACATTATGAGAAAATAATTAAAAAAATAAGACAAATGCAACCTTTATCTGCATACAATGAGCAGCCAGCCACACACATTCGCTCTTACAGACACACATACCCACACAACACAGGCCCTCATCAACGGTGGTTCATTAAGCTGGGTAAACAGAACATTAATGATTCATTAGAGCCAACGCTGTTTATTAGTACACAAACCAAGACAGACAGAGCCTGTCTTATGCCCTCCTCTCAGACATATTTGTATGTACACACAAACACACTCTGCTCAAAGCACTTCCAGACAGACGTCTAAGTAAAACAATGGAAAAGCCTATTCAGCAATAAAAGAACAACACCTGAGACCGTCTCGCCTAACTAGACTTTTGACTATCAGCATAAAAAGTCCACATTACAGCTTATTTTGGCCTGTTGCCCAGTTAAAGGGATAGTTCAACGCATCAAGTTCAAGGCGTTGACGCTTGCTTACGGATTCACCACAACCTCAGCACCCACATACTTCCACTCGCTCCTACGAGTCTACACCCCCACCAGAAGCCTTCGCTCAGCATAAGGAGCGACGGCTCGTGGTACCATCATGGAGAGGCATGAAATTCTTGCTGATGGAACGATCAGTTTTATTAATGTGAAGTTTGTGATGTTAAGGGAAATGTAAAAGACAAATCTGTAATTTTAACAGAAAAATTTAATTTTTCATAAATTTTGCTTTGGCCAGGGCCACATGTATAAACTTTGTGTAGATTTTATCCCAAATTTGTAGAACGTACATACGCACATACAAACCTTGAAATCAAACTCTCGCAGTCAATGTGTCTAAGAGAGTGGAAAGGGAATGTGGTTTTGTTTGTGAGTGTGTTTGTTTCAGTTCAGCTATCTTTTGACATACTATATTTATGACACATTAAGCCCTGGTGCCCATACGGATGACACGGTTTGAATTCAGCCAGCAACATGTTCCAAACCTAATTTTCCCTCTTTTTCCCCTGTAAAACTTTTTCATCCGCAGTCTTTCTGTCTAATAGTTATTATTGACACTCCAAGGCACGCAACTGCATATTCAGACTATTGCTTTGAAACACTTTTTTATAAAAGTCTAAAGTCGTAATTGAAGTTTCTGTGTAACTGTGCGCTTGTAAGAACACCAAGGTGAGCCAATTGCAGTTTTTGGTTTAAGCCGGGAAAGGCTGAAGAGAGACTTTTATTTTTATCACAGCATGGGGTTAAAAGCTGACTTTCAAAATTCTCTCCTACGTTGAGGAAGTGCTGCTATGGTTTTTAGCTATAAGCTCTTTTTGACATTATATGTCCATGGCAGACTAATGAACTGTATGAGACAGGACTAGCTGACCTGCCACATCAGCATGTTTGTATGTAGGTCAAATATATGCCAAATGTAGTATAATAGCATGTACATGGTTGTGCTATCCCTTTCCTTAAGATGTAATGTGGTGATACCAAGGTATAGTGAATGTATCGGATACTGTTTTAATTTTCAAAGTGGCACATTTGTAAATTTACTTGCCTATTATATTTAGTTATTACTTACTGATAATTTGACATGGTAGGCACATTTTCTGCCATTTAAATAATTCTGCAGTGTAATTTTTTCAATTCATCATAAATATGTGGCACTTGTGCATGAGAGACTGAAACATAGCACTTGATATATTCAAATAGTGGCTTACTTGTAAATTTAAGTAAGGCAAAGCAGACACACAACTTTTTGAGGTGCAAGTTGAGGAAAAAACTTGAATTAAAAGAGAATAACTGCACACTCTCTTAAGCATAGCATGGCGTTTATTTACCAACGTTCAGTCCCGTTCGGATCTATTAAAGAAAAAAGAAAAACAGGTTCTCTGTTATGTTTACTACCAAATACACTAAACGCACAGAGCAAATAAAAAAGATAATTAACCAACACTGGCATATTTAGCTAGCCTTAATAAGAGTATTTGCTACCCTGACAGCTCTGCCGCTGCTGAAATCAAACTCTCGCAGTCAAAGCGTCTAAGAGAGTGGAAAGGGAATGTGGTGTTGTTTGTGAGTGTGTTTGTTTCAGTTCGGAGCTGGGTGAAGGCATGTTAAAGCTATCTGTTCACATATATTTATGACACATTAAGCCCTGGTGCCCATACGGATGACACTTTGAATTCAGCCAGCAACATGTTCCAAACTAATTTTCCCTCTTTTTCCCCAGTAAAACTTTTTCATCTAGTGATTCTAGTCAGAATATGAGTCTGATACTGCTCCATTGGGCTTTGATTGTTGGGGTGTGTTTCAACCGAACCAAATCTTTTTAAGTAATTTCAGCAGAATATAATTAAAATGTCACATGTTAAATTCCCCAACACATCTAGTACTTATGCAAACGTTAATCCCATTTGGAATAAAACATAAATTATAAGCTAATGCAGCCAAGGCCAAACTTTAAGAAATAAATGATTCATTAATTGCTTAGACTGGTCCGAACAGCTTCTGTTCGTGCATAGTTACTCCACAACGGATTAAGTCCAGACTGAATTGCCCGACCTCAAATGTTGTGGGTGGGGCTAAGTTCGGCTGGCATCCAGGCTAATATTTTGCAATCTGATGCAAGACTTGAATTTCTCCATGATCCTCCTCTCACAGTATTTAAACTAAATGTGGTCTTAATTTAAGGGTGCTTTCACACTTGGTTCGATTGCCTGGAGCGAACCCGAGTTCGATTGCTCCCCCCTGCCCCCGCTGGACTGTGTTCATATTTTATTATCTGGGTCTGAACTGGGGTGCGTTTGCTTCATCAAAGCAGCAGCTGTTTATCGTTGCTTGGTAACGACGGCGAGCAAGAAGGTGGCAAAATACCTCACTTTTATAGTTTTGAACCGTTGGTTTTGTTACCAAAGCTTCAGTACGTAATGGCACTTGCGTCTATCTGCTGCGAATGTACTGCAAATGCTCCAAAAAACATTGAAAACGCGCAGAAATTAGATATACAGATATGCGCACCAGAATTCGAAAGACATCCAAACGAACTGAACTCTGACATCAATCGAACCCGGGTGCACACCAAAAGTGCTAATGTGAAAGCACTCTAAGAGATAATCTCCTCCACCAACAACACAAACTACATTCCAGAAGGTAACTATCGGTGTTGTTCTTGTAATCATTGCAGCTATATGTAAGCCTATCGTTGTACATAATTTAAGCACCCTCATAACGGTAAATTGATTCCCATTAAAGGAATAAAAAGTTGCAAAACAAAAGCAGTCATTTATCTCATTACTTGCCCCTGTGGTAAATCATATGTAGGAAAAACGAGCAGAGAACTTAAAATGCGCATTGCTGAACATCGTAGTACAGTAAGATGTAAAAATATGAATTATCCATTGGTGGTGCATTTTACTGATTTTAACCATCCAACCACTTCATTGCGTTATATAGGAATCGAGAAAATATCTTCACCGAGGAGAGGCTGTGATTTGGATCAAATGCTACTTAAACAGGAGGCTTTCTGGATACATAAATTGAAAACCTTGGTTCCACATGGTTTAAATGTCGAATTTTGATTTGTTGATGACTTGATATAAAATGTTGTATTGGAAAAGTGTTTTATTATGTATTTAAATATTGATTTGTTGATGCCGTATTCATTATTTTCCATGTTAGAATCCTATTGTTAATGAGTTAATTTTTGGATGGTTTGGAGGTCATTACTTTCACCTGTGTGCTCATCCCCTTTATTTATACTAGGCCTACTCTCCATTTTGTAAAACTCTGTCTTGACAAAGGCAGCAGAACCGTTGGTAAATAAATGCCATGCTACGCTTAAGAGAATGTGCAGTTGTTCTCTTTTAATTCAATTACTTGTAAATTTACCTGTTGCATATTTAGTTACTTACTGTCAATTTAGCATGTTAATTTTTGTTTAATGCTTTTGTTTAATGTTTCATTTTAACTCTCTCTCTCTCTCTCTCTCTCTCTCTCTCTCTCTCTCTCTCTCTCTCACACACACACACACACTTTTGTACATTCATTTAGCTGTGTGCAGGGTTGTGGGGTTTAGAGTATTTTAGGCACTGTGTTGGCAGAGCATCAATAATAATCCTAATAAGGTATGTGTGTGTTAGTATGAGTATGTTTAGAAGCAGGTAGAGGGAAATCTATTTGTCTTGCCGGCAGAGGTCAGGGAGGGCATGTAGAAGCGTCAGAGCTCAGCAGGAGTAGAAGAATAAAGAAAACATAGCCTGAATTAAAGGAGAGAACAGAGACGGTACTGTTTCACACATACAAACGCACACAGACTGACATTGACATGCTGGTGTACACGTGTGTAACCTGTTACAGCATCAGCACAGAACTGCAGTAAGACACACAGCACATCTGGAAGAACAACAGGACCACATTCTCTTTTCTCTATCAATCAATACCCCTATCAGCAGAGGCCATGAAAGATCAGACACACAACAATCCTTAAAAGCAGATAACGAGAGGGGTGCTTTGTGGAATCTGTCCTGTGTGTTTGTCGCTCTCGAGCTGTTGCTGTCTTTTAATCATTACTTCCATCAGTGGAGGGCAACAGAGATCAAACATTCGCTTCTCTAAAAGCAGTTAACAGGCTGGATTGCTTTATAGTTGTATTTTGGTGCATGTACCTCTTTCTTCATCTGGCACTCCTTCATGTATCTATCTATCGATCTATCTATCTATCTATCTATCTATCTATCTGTCTATCTATCTATCTATCTATCTATCTATCTATCTGTCTGTCTGGCTATCTATCTATCTATCCTGTCTGTCTGTCTGGCTGGCCGTCTGACTGTCTGTCTGTCTGTCTGTCTGTCTGTTAAATCTCTAAATGAATATCCCTTTTTTTATACTTTACATTATAATATTGTGGTATTTAAATTCAATGATATTATTTAAAACTTTTGCTTTTTGGTGCTTACATTAGCATCTCTTTCCATTTGCATTAAAAACTTTTAGCTTTTCAGGTGAATAGAATTTATCTGCAATTTATTTTACTTTTTGTGGCACATTTCTTGTGGAAAGGGCATTTAAAGCAACATGCATACATTTAATATAGTGTAGTTAAATGGATAGTTCACCCAAAAATGAAAATCATTTACTCACCCTCAAGTTCTTCCAAACCTGTATGAGTTTCTTTCTTCTGTTGAACAGAAAAATATATATATATATATATATATATATATATATATATATATATATATATATATATATATATATATATATATATATATATATATTTATATATATATATATTTATATATATATATATATATATATATATATATATATATATATATATATATATATATATATATATATATATATATATATATATATTGAAGAATGTTTGTAACCTAGCAGATAGAGCAACCACTGACCATAGTAGGGGGGAAAATACTATGGTAGTCAATGGTTGCTCTATCTGCTTTGTTACAAACATTCTTCAATATATATATATATATATATATATATATATATATTTTTGTGTTCAACAGAAGATAGAAACTCATACAGGTTTGGAACAACCTGAGGGTGAGTAAATGATGACAATTTTCATTTTTGGGTGAACTATCCATTTAACAAGTGAAAATAAGTTTGTAGTTTTTCATTATTTATTTAAATTACCAGTGTATGGTGTGCATATTTTATTTTCATTTTCTGGGAAAACTTTTCCCAGATATCTGTGTATTTTGTGCAGTCTGGCAGAAAGTGCTCAACATCAGTCGTCTGGCTGTGCGCAGTCATTCGTTGTGTTTTGTTGTGGTTTCCACTCTGAAAAACCCTCTTGAACTCTACCCAATCAGCAGTGAAGGATTGGGCAGGCTCGTGATGGCAATCACAGCAGCTGATATCTACGCCTCCCGGCATGTGCTCTCTCTTGCAGTATGGGACTCTCTTTCGCTAAATAAGGATTTCATCAACCCTCCCCCTAATACGCCTCCATCAGCACTCTAATTAATTATCCCATCTGATGATGAAAAATACTCAGTTCTCATTCTCAGATACTCATTTGCTTTCTTTCTTTGCGAAAAAGTCAACTGGAAAAGTCACGGAAATGATTGAAATGGCTGGATAAGGATTATGGATAAGTGTTTTTAATAATATTTTTGGTCTACCTAGTTAAAGTGTATCGTGTTATTTTTATTGGTGTATATTTTATTGTTTATTTATTAAAAAAACTTTTCCAGGTCTAGAATCACACTTTATACACACTTCATATTTTAAGGCTTATTTAAATCATTTCAAGTCTTAAGTGCCTCCTGGTCCCACCTGGTTGAGAACCAGGTGGACCAAAATTGAACCAAAATTGTCCTTTTAGAAAATCATATCCTCCATTTGGCCTCATTTTTTTCATGCTATTGTCAACATTTATACACTTATGCTTAATTACATCTATTGATTTTAAAGATTTGTTTCTGGGAATCCACTGGTTCTTTCCATGTTTCACACGATTTGCAGTATGCTGTCACGCTTTCATGCTCTCCAGAATTAATCATAAATGTCGGATAAAACCCTGCGGAGCTGTAAACTCCTCATTCTGGGCATGTTGTTTTCCGGAGCATTTCATTCCTTTTTTTCTCGCTCCTTCTCTCCATCCTTCTCACCCTTTCTCTCACCCAAGTCTAATTATGTTTGACCTGACATTTGGCTTCCTCTTCTTAATTTCTCTAATTTGGCTGCTGTTCTTGTCTTCACACCCATCCGTCTCTCCCTTTGCCTGTTCTTACGTGCCTTATTATAATGTCCCCCAAGGCTTCGACCTTGAACCATTCAGCTAAAAGTTATTTTATTTCTCAATTATTTTTTTTACAATAACACACTGACCCATCACATACATTTTTACAAACACTTGAATATTCTTCATCTTCAAGAGGGTTGAAGAGCCATGAACTGTCATTCTTACAAATCTCTCTATCGATGCGTCTTTTTGTGCTGGTGTTTTTTCCTCCTGAACACACGTGACTTGATTTTCTGACAGGAAAGCTCCTTTGTCTACCTTTGATACCGCAAATAGGCTGCTTATCATACATTCAGTTGTCTGTGAGGAACCGTCCTGTGACGGTTTGTTAGGAAAGTAAATAGAGAGGATATTGAATTGTGTTACTTTGATCGTCACAAGAGGCTACGCCACTTTCAAATTCTGAGTGAGAGCGTGTTCAACAACAAGCTTTGTGTTGTCTGTTCTTTTGAGCTGGCCGTGAATGGCAGGCTTCTTGCGTACATTTCTTCTCTCTGCTTTTCAATATTCCAGCACCTGCTATCCATTGATCCAGTGTTCACTTCTCAAGGCTTTTTGGCTATCTGTTTACATTTCCTCAAAATGATGTAGTCTTTTGTAATTCTAAAACATTTGTGAACACCTTATCTTATGTAAGAGTTAGATCTTCATTTTATACTTTTATAGTGGTTTATTAACCCTTTAAACACGAAGCACACACACTCTCCCACCCCCGTGAAAAAATTCATAATCAAATTATTAGCTAACTACAGAATTATAGTCATGTGTCATATGTCAGTTGAAACGTCTCACGGAGTAGAATACAACAAGCAGAATTGTTTTGGGCTTTGACTAAACTTGAGCAAACTTGAGCCCTGCAAGAATATAATATATGGACATGCCATTTATGTCACGTTTTCGTAACTTCATGAAACACGATTGTGGTAAATGGCACATCATTATTTTCAGCAGATACTTACGATTACAATGAGTCCATAATCCATTGCAAGATCACAAGATATTCCTCACAGAGTTATGACACAAAACCCCACAGACACACACGTGCATAGCATAGCACTTTATGGCATTACCACAAAATTTGATCCAGATGCAGCTCATGTAGGAGAAATGTCCTTCCATGTCATTATTCCATGTCAAATAAGAAAATGTGTAAATTTATTAATAAATATATATATTTCTTTTGTCTTTTATCAGCAGTTTCTCTGCATGAGAATGTCCAAATGTAAAGGCAAAATGTTTTAAACAGTTTGCTATCAAACAATACCTACCTTTTGACTCTCTTTGCTTAAGTTTTGGAGTTATGAGTCTTTACTTTTGTGTATGTCACTCAGAAAAAACAACTCAAAAAATGCCTTCAGGGCTTAAAGGGTTAACTAGTTTTAATGCCAAATACTCTAAAAGATTTTTTTAAAATCCTGGTTTTTCTTTTCTCTGTCAGGTTAAGCAACAAAGTAACTACCTGCAGTTTTTCGGGAAACAATGACAGGACAGTTCTTATTGTTACATCAGTCAAACCAAGCGGGAAAAAAAGATGATGAGAAAACCTGAAATATTTTGTGTCTTCTTTCATTCTTGTACATTTCTTTGCCTGTCTTAATGTTTTTCCTATTGAAAGAGGACCGATGCATTTGAGACATGAACGATGATGTTCTAATAAAAACATTTTTGGGTCAACATTTTCTGGATACGCTTATAATTGTGCAGAAATATCAGAAATGTATTGTTGATCTTTGTAGATGTTGATATATCCACACCTTGTAAGAGTTGTGTTAAGAAGTTGGTTGAAAGATGTGAGGTATCAAAGTTAATCAACATGGACTAAAAGCCACAAAACTCCCAATTATGAATTCATGGAGTATTTCATTATTTTTTCATTTTTATGTCATTTGTTTTCATGTTTTCCTTTAAGAAGATTTAATATTAGGTATATAACACACATTTTCTGCCAATCTCATGTTAATCTTGAGTACCTATAGAGTAAATTAATCATTAATAATAATCATTTGTTACATTTATATAGTGCTTTTCTGGGCAGTCAAAGTGCTTTACATAGAAGGGGGAATCTCCTCAATCACCGCCAATCAGTATATATTAGGGATGGTTAGGAGGCCATGATGGACAGAGGCCAATGGGCAAATTTGGCCAGGATGCTGGCATTACACCCCCTGGGCCTTGTTTATAAAACCTTTGTCACCGAAATGCCGGGAACAAACAAACACTTGCACAAATCCATTGCTGCTCCGGAAAAAACAAACTGCGTACTGTTCCCTTAACGCTGGATTATTTAGGAAGCTGAACAAGGTTATCTTTACCTCACAACCAAAAACACACTTTTTAGTGACATTGTTGATTTTGTGGTCTAAATAAAAAAATAACAGCGCTGCTGACGGCTTCCGTAACCCGAACGAAGCTCGTTGATGGGTGTGTGCTCTTGCTCTCGCTCTGGTTGATGTGTGTACGCGCTCATCCGGGCGGAGTGCCCATACAAGGAATTCTGTCCTTTATGGTGTCAAACAGTTTCATTCTTGAATCCTGAAGGTGTGTATTTGGAACAGAAATATCATGAGAATCCAACTCTTTAACAGTGTAAATAAGTCAGAATTTATGAAATTGCATTAGACATCCTCTATAATGTTTGCATTAAGTTTGTTTTCGTCTGCGTTTATCCAGATCTGCATATTATTGTAATTATTGTAAAAAAGAGGGTGTTTATATAAAATCCATAATTTGACAGTTGGCCCAAACAAGTTGTTTCAAACATGTGTGACAATTTTTTTGGTCTGTGTAAATCCAAATGCTTGGTTACTTGCATTCAAAATATCAGAAGTTTTATTTTTGGGTGACCTATCCCTCTAAAGGTACAGTAGTGCAAAATTTCAAAAGTGCTGTTCGCACTTGAAGATCCATCATAGCTGTTACTGCAGTAAATTGACCCTATGTGTCAAATCACAGTTTAAGAGTGATAATTTGCTGTTTTCGAGTGAGAGATATGATGTGTGAGAGATACATCATGTGTGTTGTAAGCGTGTGCAAGAGACGAGGTGCCAAGATTATATCTGTGGAGAATGGAAAGAACTTTCAGGTTGAAATGTTGATGCAGTAAATCTGTGTCTAAAATGGTTCAAGATAACCCACAATGGCACGGGTCAGACAACTGGAAAAATAGCGTTGATAGATTACGACTGTTTCTGGTGCAAGAAACCAAAAAATGATAAATTGTGATTTGACACTACTCCACAAAGCCTTGTACTGGCAGCTGCAGGTCGACCTTGGGAAACAGCTAAGGTTCCCTCAGCACATTGTAACATCCAGTAGGGGTGTGACGAGACACTTATCTCACGAGACGAGACACGAGATTGGGATCACAAGAACAAGACGAGATGAGATTTTTACATGGTATTTTTAAGAAATCCTCAATGATAAAATACATGACTAGAAATTGTTTGCAGGTGCATTTGAAATGTTTTAACTCATTATCTTGTAATGAATGTTATTTCAGTTCTACTTTCTGAGTATGATTTATCAGTAGTAAAAGACAACAATACTTAAGCACTGTAAAGGTTTTGCCAAAAACTCAACTGACTGGCTCCTTTCCTGTATGATTGTCTCTTCAGACCTTAGAACTGCACATGAGCTTCTGTTGACCTCCTAACTGAACTCCTTCCCACAAATTGATCATATTAAGTGCTTATAATCAAAGTGCTCAATATTCAAAGTGAAAATAGAAACCACATTTCTTCGAGCATGATACAGAGCTAAATGATGGTTACAACTAGATAGCTTTCATATTGGGAGAAATTTGCATGCCTCAGGGAGTCGCTTTCAAACAGCGGTAACGTACTGCAACTGCGTTTGAATGCTCGCCGTTTACTTTCACTTTCAATTTCGCGATCGTGCGTACTCTGTGAATAGGGAGCGGTGGTGCTGAACGCGCATTTAAAAATACAAGACATTTGAATGACGCTTCTGTTGCCCAAAGAATCCTCCATCACCGTCCAGTCCACTAACTTGCAACACACACTCATAACACGTCTTCACGTGTCGAGCTCGTTCTAATATAAAAAACTAAACTAGAGTGGAGGTGTAATGTAAATGTAGCGTTGACATATTCTATCCTAACTTCACCCTCACACTCAGTAATGACCAGGCCATGACTATGACTCGAGGCAGCTTTTCACCTCAACGAGAATTCTCGTAACAGTTTAGTCTTGCGAGATCTCTTGGCACGCCTACTGTCCAGACATGATAGTTACCTCTGAGGTTTCAAAACATCTGATCATGCTGGAACTTACAGTGCCCTGGGGAGAGCGTATTGAGGAAGCTAATGAGAGGAAACGCGTTAAGTACCAGGAACTGGTGGAGAGGTGCAGGGAGAGAGGCTGGAAGTCAGCTGTAGAGGCTTTGCAGGACATTCACTTTGCAAAGTCCTCTGTCGTTTGGGCATTACAGGGGCCATTCAATCCACGAGCAAAGCACAAGGTGGCTTTGGATTAAGAGGGCTGATCCGTGGACTACTACTGGGACTCAAGTCGGGGCTTCATCAACCCCGGCTGGGTCGCCTGGGTGAAGGTGTATGGTGTTGCGAGACCTGAAGCACCCAATGATCCCAGGATACATCACTGAGGATGTGTCCTAGTGCATCCATGAGATGTTTCTTGCATAGTTATTATTATCAATGTTTAAAACAGTTATGATGCTTAATATGTTTTTTGTGGAAACCGTGCCCTCCTATTCAGTTTTCTCTAATGAATATAAAGCATTTATTTGAAATATATAATTTTAAAAATGTATGCGTAATTTTATTCATTTATAAATTGGTTATTTTAAAAAGCTAAAAACATTTAAATACTTTGCTGACACATGCTCTCTGTGAGTTGAGTGAATGTGGTGTTTGCCTCTGTCTGGGGTGTTGGAGATAATGGACCGGGTTGTTTAATCAGCCTGTAAGACTGCCATTGTTACTGCATGTTCATAAATCTCATTGTAATTGGCATGCAGAGATTGGTTAGAATGGAGCTGTCACTCAAACTCTATTGTCTTTAAGCTTATATTGGACCCATTGTTTTCTTTTCTGCCTATTTTCATATGTTCTATACCCACATGGTTTGTTTAGTCAGTGAGATTTTTTTGTTAATTTATACTTAATGCACAACAGCAATGTGTAGACACCAGACTTTGCTGTTGTGTTTACATGTACATGATGCATTTGAGAGTATACGAGTGTTTCTGTGAGTATACAGGAAACTGTGAGAGAGAAGGAAAGGAAGACAGGAAACAAGTGCTCCTAATTAACCTACTTGGTTGAATTTAGTTTGTCGCATGGCTCAACACTTCTTTCTAATTAAATTTCCCTCTATCTATCTAACCTCACCGGCTGGATTGAAGAGTGTTTGGCCATCTCTTGCTTAAGTGGGTTAATTTGATGTTAGCATCATGTTTCATCCTCCTTTGGCCTTATTAGCTTCTTGACTCTTCTCGTCCCTTATTATCCTCTCTCTTCCTCTGTCTTTCTCACTCAGGAATAGAAAACAAACAACACACACACTTTGAGGCAACGTCTCTATGAGTTTTGTTTACCTTTGAACTTTTTGTTATGTCTACAAGACGAAGCACCTCAATTTTGGTCCACATGCCAAGAAAAGCGAGGAGCCAAACACTGAGGCGATTGACAAAAATATGTTTATTAATATTTTTGCCCTTAAAGTCTGTAGGCTTGGTTTCTTGAAGGAGAACTTGGAGCATTCTGCTTTTGATTCTAATCAGACAAGTTTTTACATTGCTCCATATTTTTCAATTTATTAGTTGTTTTTATTTATTTATTGCAAATGTGTGTATAAATTGAATTATTAGATGTTAGATGCTGTATCTGTCACATGCCTGTCCTGTCTTGTGTGCACATGTGGGTTTTGTTAGTGTGTCCATGTGCCTCTGTCATTGTTAGTTTCCACCCCCTTGTTATCTCGTTATTGGTTTAATTTGCCCCACCTGTGTTTGCCTCATTCCCTGCTTGATTTCTCCCCTTTATAAGTTCCTGTGTGTTTGCAGTCCTTGTCGGATCGTTGTAATGTCTACGTCTCCCAGTTTCCCGTGATCTTTGTTGGTTTGTGTAAGTTGTCTTTTGTTTCTTATTATGTGGTTTTTCCCCCTCGTGGGTTTTTGTTTTGAGTTTATGTTTTGTTTATAATTAAATCCCTTTTTTACTGCACTTGAGTCCTCGACCCTGTTTCTCGTTTTATGTTACGTGACAGAACGATCCGACCATCAGAGGACTCAGCAGAATGGGAATCTTCCTATTCCCATCTCCCTGCCCTTCCGCTGCATCGGGAGAAGGACAATTAAGCAGACTCCTTTCCTTAAGCAGGAGGAAACAGCATTAAGGAGTTTGCTTACCGGTTCCTGTTTGCAGCGGAGGGGCTTAACATCAGTCAGGCGGAGCTTAAGGACATATTTAACAAGCGTCTAAATGATCCTGTCATCGCCTGGGAGATGGGAATGCTGGGGACACTATCATTTTGGCAGTTTGTGGGGTATACTTATGACCGTGATGGGGGCGGAGTGCCCTGGAGGGGTGGTCTTCCACATCTTGGGCCACCCCCATTTTTTCCCACTGACTGCCAAGTCCCCAGTCCTCCGATGACCCCTTCGGGGAGAGGGAGGAGGAAGAACGGGGTCACCCCTCCGGTGGTCCCTGTGCCGACGGACCCTGTTCCACTGGATCGTGTTCCGGTGGATCATGTGCCGGTGGTCCCTGGTCCGGGGGTCTGTGTTCCGGTTCCGGTGGTCCTTAAGCGGAGGAGGAGAAGAAAGGCGCGCGCCGTGACTGCTCCGGCGGTCCCAGTTCCGGTGGATCTTGTCACGGTGGTCCCTGTGCCGGTGGATCGTGTTCCGGTGGTCCCTGTGCCGGTGGATCGTGTTCCGGGGGTCCCTGTGCCGGTGGATCGTGTTCCGGGGGTCCCTGTGCAGGTGGATCGTGTTCCGGTGGTCCCTGTGCCGGTGGATCGTGTTCCGGTGGTCCCTGTGCCGGTGGATCGTGTTCCGGTTTTTCCTAGTCCGGTGGTCCCAGTTCCGGTGGACCGTGTGCCGGAGGTCCCGTTTCTGGTGGATCGTGTTCTGGTGGTCCCTGTGCCGGTGGATCGTGTTCCGGGGATTCCTGATCCGGTGGTCCCGAGTCCGGACATGGCCTGGAGGCGGTGACAGAATACCTGATGGTGGCCTTCTGGAGGCTTGGAAGAAGCACAGGACTTTCCCAGAGCACAGGTGGACTTTCGGTGGTTCCGGTGGAGTCGGTGGTCCCAGTTCCGGTGGACGTGTTCGGTGGAGTCCGTGGTCCCAGCGGACCCTGAGCCGTGCGGACCTGAGTTCGCGGACCTGTTTCTGGCGGACCGTTTCGGGCGGACACTTTCGGCGGGCGGACTGTGCCGGCGGACCTGGTGCAGCGGACCCTGAGCGGCGGACCCATTTCGCGGTCCCGTTTCCGGCGGTCCGTTTCCGGCGGGTCCGTTTTCGGACTGTGCTGGATGTGCCACCCGGCGCCTGAACCCTGTTGGCCGCCCGGCCACCTGAACCCTGTTGGCCGCCTGAACACTGTTGGCCGCCCGGCCGCCTGAACCCTGTTGGCCGCCTGAACCCTGGCCGCCCGGCCGCCTGAACCCTGTTGGCCGCCCGGCCGCCTGAACCCTGTTGGCCGCCCGGCCGCCTGAACCCTGTTGGCCGCCCGGCCGCCTGAACCCTGCTGGCCGCCCGGCCACCTGAACTCTGCTGGCCGCCCGGCCGCCTGAACTCTGCTGGCCACTCTGGCTGCCCGGCTGCCTGAACTCTGCTGGCCACTCCGGCCCCCGGCCGCCTGAACTCTGCTAGCCACTCCGGCCCCGGCGGAGTACCCTGTGGCCGCGGACTCCTGTGCCGGCGGACCCTGAGCCGCCGGACCCTGAGTGGCGGTCCCGTTTCCGGCGGTCCCGTTTCTGGCGGTCCCGTTTCTGGCGGACTCTGTGCTGGATGTGCCACCCGGCCGCCTGAACCCTGTTGGCCGCCTGAACCCTGTTGGCGCCCGGCCGCCTGAACTCTGCTGGCCGCCTGAACTCTGCTGGCCACTCCGGCCCCCGGCCGCCTGAACTCTGCTGGCCACTCCGGCCCCCGGCCGCCTGAACTCGGTTGGCCCTCCGCCGCCTGAACTCTGCTGGCCGCCTGAACTCTGCTGGCCCCTCCGGCTCCGGTGTTCCCTGTCCCTCCCTTGGTTTCCCTTCCTTATCTGTTTCTCCCTTGTTTTCCCCTTCCTTATCTGTTTCTCCCAGGTCTGTCCCTCCCGTCCCGCCCTGGTCTGTCACTCCCGTCCCGCCCTGGTCTGTCCCTCCCGTGCCCCCTGGTCTGTCCCTCCGTCCCTAGTGGAGCGTTGTGCACATGTGGGTTTTGTTAGTGTGGCCATGTGCCTCTGTCATTGTTAGTTCCCACCCCTTGTTATCTCAAGTTATTGGTTTAATTTGCCCCACCTGTGTTTGCCTCATTCCCTGCTTGATTTCTCCCCTTTATAAGTTCCTGTGTGTTTGCAGTCCTTGTCGGATCGTTGTAATGTCTACGTCTCCCAGTTTCCCGTGATCTTTGTTGGTTTGTGTAAGTTGTCTTTTGTTTCTTATTATGTGGTTTTTCCCCCTCGTGGGTTTTTGTTTTGAGTTTATGTTTTGTTTATAATTAAATCCCTTTTTTACTGCACTTGAGTCCTCGACCCTGTTTCTCGTTTTATGTTACGTGACAGTATCAGACGGTAGATGCTAGATGGTGTGTGTTTATTTTAGAGACTGTTCTGTTTGGGTCCATCCACAGATCTGCCAGACTGATCTCATGAAATGGCGTATGTGTGACACGCCAATTCGAATGCCATTTTGGCGTGCTATCAAGACGCATATTCACTTTTTAGCGTGTTTATCAACGCCTTTTCATTCTATCCCCCTACACTGCCCTTACCCCTAAACCTACCCATCTCACACACACACACACACACACACACTGCCCCTGCTCATAAACCTACCCATCACAAGAAACATTCTGCATTTTTACATTTTCAAAAAAACATAATTTAGTATGTTTATAAATCCATTTACATTGTGGGCACACATACACGCAGAATCACACAGCATACACATGCACGCGGAATCACACGGCGTAGTCCTACACACGGAGATGATGGTTCGTTTCGGCGTTCACATACACGCGGATAGCTCAAAATGCGTACAGATAACACGCCATTTGGCTTTAGAAAGTCATGATTTCATGTTGGATCTGCAAAGGGCCAGTCAAGGAACTGTTCTCTCTGGGTCTCTTCGGCATCATGATTTTCTTAACTGGAACAATATTGAGATAAATCAAAATCTCATAAATATTGCTAAATATTCTTAAATAATATGTTTTGAATAGTTCACTCCAAAATGAAAATTATGTTATCAGTTACTCACCCTCATATATTTCAAAACCTGTATGACTTACTTTTAAAAAAGTTATTGTCCATACAATGAAAGTCAGTGTGATCAAAACAACATTGGGACCCCACTGACATTTAAATATATGGACATTTTTCAAAATAATTTTCTGTGCATATATTTGTAGAATCAGTAATATTTACACACATAAAACTTACATTGGGTGTGCTGACGTACTGATGACTTGCAGGAGGAAGTGCTGTATTTTGGTGCAGGAATTTTCATTAGTGTGAGTGACTTTTGCTGTGTTTGGACAACCTTGTTGGAGTCCCAGAGCTCTATTTCATATCAATCCTTCTGAGATGCTGCAATACAGCTGAATTCTCTCGCTTCCTGTCTCGCTGGCTTTCAGATGCCTGGGCGCACACATACATAGTCGGCTTTGGAAGATTTGTGCTTAGCCCTGCTGCAGACTCAAATTTGTGGTGAAGTGGAGGAAATGAAATGAAAGGCGGATCTTGCTCTTAGACAAAAGAGTGGAGGGATCTAAGAGCAATTATAGGAACACACTGAAACACACACACACACGCACACACATGCTCAGAGAGATCCAGCTCAAGTCTCTAAAATCCTCGCATTCATATTTCATAAACATCTCCAAATGCACTCAAACCAAAAACCTCTTATCTCTTTCTCTCTTTTGGTTTCACTTGTTTTCAATTGCTTACAATAAAAAATTGTCCAATTATGTAATTTTAATGTTCGTAATGAAATACATTTAAAGTAAAGTGGACAGTAAGAATGTAGCAATTGCTACATTAATAAACACATACATGTATGTTTTACATAAATAAAAAATAATAAATGAAAAAAAATTATTTGAATTAGAGATGTGATGTGAATGATTCTTCACCAATGCATAAAAAACAAAATAATCATTTTTTAAAAATGTAATTCAATCGGCCTATGTAGCGAATTAGCTTAAAGGGGAAATATTAATAATTATTAATAACTCATTATGATTATTCATTATGATTAATTATGAATATTTGGATCAGTTAATGAGATTAACAAAATCGATCATTTAAGTGACAATTTGTTTGCAGGTAGGGAGTCAGAACTAGATATGTGTTGTGCACAATCTTTATTAACTAAATCACAAACACAACTAAACTAACTGAAACGCATACAAAACACACATACATGTGTAAGATGGAAAGTGACAGAATGAAAAACTGGATTGGAACAGAGGAATGAAAAACAACTGGGAGAACCATCAGTGACTACAAGCTCCTTTGTCTGAACAAAGGGGTTTACAGCTTTAACTAACTACACAGTGATGTTGTATATTGTATGTTACTTCGGTCCGATGGTGTTGAAGTTGCAATCGATTTCTTCTGTGTTAACTGAAGAAGATATGATGAACTTGCATGGTTATTTCGACTCAGTGGAGGAAGTTGCACATGGCTTGAGTTGTTGGGCCTGTCGGCCCACGACCATGTGGTCACATACATGAACATGGCTTGATGTGTGCCAGCTGAGAGACAGCAGAGGTGACGTGTCAGTTGTTCAGAGAGAGAGAGAGAGAGAGAGAGAGAGAGGCGGATCTATGCATCTCTCTTTAAGTTCTTGAAGAAGACACATCTCTCAGGGTCGACCTGACCAACGAGATAGTTGGGATTTTCTAGTGGGAAATTCCTTGTGGGGGAGTTTTTCGCTCTCTTGTCTCTGACATGATTAAACTGGTTTTGTGCCCATTTAAACTCCAATTAATAAAACAAATACACACTGCAACCTATGACGAAGTGACATAAACGAAAGTGTTAGTCATGAAACAAGCATTCATTTGATAGAAGACATATAGTAGGTTACATAAACTAGTAGTTTGCTCATAAAATATGCATAAAACTAAATACCATACAAGAGACACTTTACAAGACAGTTATATGTCCTGGGGTGCGTGTTGATTTATAGAACAGTTTTTCTATAAATTAATGCAGGAAAGTCTGGGGCTATGGGTCTCCCTTTGGCCCTCGTTTTTTACATTCTTTCAAGCCATAAAAAGGTTTTATCTGATAAGACTGGTAACTGAGACCTTTCCTGCTCTTATGGGGGAAGGTTTGTTACTAAGCATAATGCATTTAAAAGCACATTTGTTAAATGTAAGAAGTAATTATGTGTCTGATTTGTCTGTCGTTACACCTATAATACATATTAATGTGCTGTTTTACTGTAAATAAAGTAGGCTACTCCTATTATATATTAATAAAAAAGTTGTTTAGCTGAATGGCTTGTACAGAAAGCTGCCTCTCTCAGGCACTGGCACAGAAAGCTGCCTCTCTCAGACAGCATGCAATCCTAAATTCAGTTCTTTCAAACGGTGTATTGTGCTTGTATGGTTGGATTCATTGATTTAATTTTTTTTAAAATCTGTTTTGGTGAGTATTAAGGTACATCGTTGATTATGTCTTAAGTGAACATAAATGGTTGGGGGGAGGGGAATCTGATTTGTAACATTTTATTAGATCTGTGAATTTGAATATAATAAACCTGCCGCTGTCATTTTCACTAATGTTAATCAAGCTACAAAATGAAAGAGAAAATCACTCACTTCTCCTGACTAAATAGCTTTGATAACAATCAATTTATTTGTAAATAATACACTAAAGACTGTGAAGTGATTATTTTTACATTTGATTTTTCAATTTCTCTATTATTTCTTACCTGAAGGCTTCTTTTAAATACTGTAGATGTAAAATAAAAAAAGCACTGTTCACTTGTTTCTATATATATGGGGTCTTCTGCTGTTTAACTCCAAACTGAATGTCAGAATGGGAGAGAAAGGTGATATAAGCAATTTTGAGCGTGGCATGTTTGTTGGTGCCAGACGGGCATGTCTGAGTAATTCACGATCTGCTCAGTTACAGGGATTTTCACACACAACCATTTCTAGGGTTTACAAAGAATGGTTTGAAAAGGGAAAAACATCCAGTATGCGGCAGTCCTGTGGGCGAAAATGCCTTGTTGATGCTTGAGGTCAGAGGAGAATGGGCCGACTGATTCAAGCTGATAGAAGAGCAACTTTGACTGAAATAACCACTCGTTACAACCGAGGTATGCAGCAAAGCATTTGTGAAGCCCAACGCACAACCTTGAGGCGGATGGGCTACAACAGCAGAAGACCCCACCGGGTACCACTCATCTCCACTACATATAGAAAAAAGAGGCTACTATTTGCACAAGCTCACCAAAATTGGCCAGTTGAAGACTGGAAAAATGTTGCCTGGTCTGATGAGTCTCGATTTCTGTTGAGACATTCAGATGGTAGAGTCAGAATTTGGCGTAAACAAAATGAGAACATGGATCCATCATGCCTTGTTGTGGTGGTGTAATGGTGTGGGGGATGTTTTCTTGGCACACTTTAGGCTCCTTAGTGCCAATTGGGCATTGTTTAAATGTCACGGCCTACTTGAGCATTGTTTCTGACCATATCCATCCCTTTATGACCACCATGTACCCATCCACTGATGGCTACTTCCAGCAGGATAATGACCCATGTCACAAAGCTCGGATCATTTCAAATTGGTTTCTTGAACATGACAATGAGTTCACTGTACTAAAATGGCCCCCACAGTCACCAGATCTCAACCCAATAGAGCATCTTTGGGATGTGGTGGAACGCAGAGCTTCGTGCCCTGGATGTGCATCCCACAAATCTCCATCAACTGCAAGATGCTATCCTATCAATATGGGCCAACATTTCTAAAGAATGCTTTCAGCACCTTGTTGAATCAATGCCGAATAGAATCAAGGCAGTTCTGAAGGCGAAAGAGGGTCAAACACAGTATTAGTATGGTGTTCCTAATAATCCTTTAGGTGAGTGTGTATATATATATATATATATATATATATATATATATATATATATATATATATATATATACACAGAAAATGTGCATATTGTGATAAAAGTTAATTATTTTCCATAATGTAATGATAAAATTAAAATTTCATATATTTTAGATTCATTGCACACCAACTGAAATATTTCAGGTCTTTTATTGTTTTAATACTGATGATTTTGGCATACAGCTCATGAAAACCCCAAATCCCTATCTCAAAAAATTTGCATATTTCATCGACCAATAAAGAAAGCGTGTTTTTAATAAAAAAGTCAACCTTCAAATTATTATTTTCAGTTATGCACTCAATACTTGGTCGGGAATCCTTTGAGAAATGACTGCTTCAATGCGGCGTGGCATGGAGGCAATCAGCCTGAGGCACTGCTGAGGTGTTATGGAGGCACAGGATGCTTCGATAGCGGCCTTAAGCTCATCCAGAGTGTTGGGTCTTGCGTTTCTCAACTTTTTCTTCACAATATCCCACAGATTCTCTATGGGGTTCAGGTCAGGAGAGTTGGCAGGCCAATTGAGCACAGTAATATCATGGTCAGTAAACCATTTACCAGTGGTTTTGGCACTGTGAGCAGGTGCCAGGTCGTGCTGAAAAACGAAATCTTCATCTCCATAAAGCTTTTCAGCAGATGGAAGCATGAAGTGCTCCAAAATCTCCTGATAGCTAGCTGCATTGACCCTGCCCTTGATAAAACACAGTGGACCAACACCAGCAGCTGACATGGCACCCCAGACCATCACTGACTGTGGGTACTTGACACTGGACTTCAGGCATTTTGGCATTTCCTTCTCCCCAGTCTTCCTCTAGACTCTGGCACCTTGATTTCGAATGACATACAAAATTTGAGCGACAGTCCAGTGCTGCTTCTCTGTAGCCCAGGTCAGGCGCTTCTGCCGCTGTTTCTGGTTCAAAAGTGGCTTGACCTGGGAATGTGGCACCTGTAGCCCATTTCCTGCACACGCCTGTGCACGGTGGCTCTGGATGTTTCTACCAGACTCAGTCCACTGCTTCCGCAGGTCCCCAAGGTCTGGAAATCGGTCCTTCTCCACAGTCTTCCTCAGGGTCCAGTCACCTCTTCTCGTTGTGCAGCGTTTTTTGCCACACTTTTTCCTTCCCACAGACTTCCCACTGAGGTGCCTTGATACAGCACTCTGGGAACAGCCTATTCGTTCAGAAATGTCTTTCTGTGTCTTACCCTCTCGCTTGAGGGTGTCAATGATGCCCTTCTGGACAGCAGTCAGGTCGGCAGACTTACCCATGATTGCGGTTTTGAGTAATGAACCTTGGCTGGGAGTTTTTAAAAGCCTCAGGAATCTTTTGCAGGTGTTTAGTTAATTAGTTGATTCAGATGATTAGGTTTATAGCTCGTTTGGAGAACCTTTTCATGGTATGCAAATTTTTTTAGATAGGAATTTTGGGTTTTCATGAGCTGTATGCCAAAATCATCAGTATTAAAACAATAAAAGACCTGAAATATTTCAGTTGGTGTGCAATGAATCTAAAATATATAAGAGTTTATTTTTATTATTACATTATGGAAAATAATGAACTTTTATCACAATATGCAACTTTTTTTATAATATTAATATAATATACACTGATCAGGCAGGTTGAAGTGAATAACACTGATTATTTCTTCATCACGGCACCTGTTAGTGGGTGGGATATATTAAGCAGCAATTGAAGAATTTGTCCTCAAAGTTGATGTGTTAGAAGCAGGAAAAATTGCCATGTGTAAGGATTTGAGCAAGTTTGACAAGGGCCAAATTGTGATGGCTAGACAACTGGGTCAGAGCATCTCCAAAACTTCAGCTCTTGTGGGTTGTTCCCGGTCTTCATTGGTCAGTATATTTCAAAAGTGGACACTGTGGGAAACCTTGGATCCTGCCATCCATGTGGATGTTACTTTGACATGTACCACCTACCTAAGCATTGTTGCAGACTATGTTTTCCCTGGTGGGTTTGGCCTCTTTCAGCGGGATAATGTGCCCCACCACAAAGCAAAAATGATTCAGGAATTGTTTAAGGAGCACAACAACGATTTTGAGGTGTTGACATGGCCTCCAAATTCCCCAGATCTCAATCCAATTGTGGATCCAATTGTCCAATTGTGTGTGTGTGTGTGTGTGTGTGTGTGTGTGTGTGTGTGTTTGTGTGTGTGTGTTTGTGTGTGTGTGTGTTTGTGTGTGTGTGTATATCTATCTATCTATCTATAGGCAGCATTTATTTGATCACTGTATTATTGTGAAATATTACAGTTTTCCTTTTGAAAATAAATTGTTCTATTTTAAAATGTAATTTACTCCTGTAATGGCAAAGCTGAATTTTCAGCAGCCATTACTCTAGTCTTCAGTGTCACATGATCCTTCAAAAAGTATTCTAATATGCTGATTTGGTGCTCACTGCTTATTATTTTTGTGGAAATAGTGATCCTTTTCTTTTCTGGAATAGAAAAAAAATGAAAGCGGAACATTGAGAAAGAGCATGTCTTTGCTGAATGCATTTTTCCCTACTAAAATAAAAGAAGAAAGACATTTATCAACCCGAAACTTTGAATGAAAAGGTTTTTAGGTTTATCTGTAACCAATTTTTTTTTACCTTAAGGTCTCATTTGTTAACATTAGTTAATGTATTAACTAACATGAACTAACAATGAGCAATACATTTGTTATAGTATTTATTAATTTTTGTTAATAACAATAATAATAATAATTAGTTAATAAAAATCTAGCTGCTCATTGATTGTTCAAGTTAGTTCACTGTGCATTAACTAATGCCTTTAAAAATATACTAGTACATTTTGAAATTAACATGAACTAAGATTATTAAATGCTTTAGAAGTATTGTTAATTCTCAGTTCATGTTAACTAAAGTAGTTAACTAATGAAACCTTATTTTAAACTGCTACCAGTTTATTATTTCTTTCAGTGCACAATCAGTGCTTGACATGCACAAGGGTAGACAAGAGTGTAGTCCTGGGCCTTATGACGAGGGGTCCCAGTGGTGTAAGTCCTCTCTGGTGTAGCTTACTCATTGGTCTAGATGCGACAGCCTTGACTGCACACCCATGGCCAACTATATTGTGAAAAGTAGCTTTAGCTAAATAAATAAATGTGTCAGAAAGAATTCGAGGGCAGTTTCAATTTCCTCTTTTGATATAGCAAACGTCATATACAATTTATCAAGTTTGCACATTACCCAGGCTTTCTCACATAAAGCTCTTTGAAAAAGTAAGCTCTGCCACTGCTTTCATTGCTTTCTCTTTCTCACACATACACACGTTTGCTCCCCGCTGCCGTCTACATTCAGGCATCTGTTACTCCATGTGGTGTGCGTCAGTGATAAACGAGGCTCGGTTGGTCCAACCCCCAGGGACCAATCCCTGCAGAGTGCTCACCTGTCGCCAGGTAACCATCACCGTGCGACCTGTCACCACGACAACCTATTGCTCAGGCAAAAACCTGTCACCATGGTAAAACTGTCACTGCCGGGGACTCATCCATGACTAATCCACTATATCCTTTACCTTTCTGCTTCTCTTGCCATGTTAGAGTCTGAAATCATCTGTATGCATGTGTATCTGAAAGCATCGATCTCGCGGAGTCTTCCTGCAGTGGTTACATATGCGAGCAGATGTTTGTTCTATTATTGATTCATTTACTTTGTATTCTGACTTTTAAATGGTTTGTGTGTGTCTCTGCAATCTGTTTTATCTGTTTAAATCTAGATTTGCGTGTTTTCAGGGAACCTAAATTGGGTTGCGTGAGATAACTAATAAATATCTTTATTTTTCAGTCATTTGGTGATATTTGATGAATATCTTGAAGGGGTTATGACATTTTTTGACATATCAGAGGTCTTTGTACCATTAAAACATCCTGCAAGTTTCATAGTTTAAGACATCCTGCTCATTATAAACAAAGCATTTATTTAATCAAGCTAAAAAACAGCTTGTTCTGATATTGGATAACCAAATACATGTGCATATGTCTACCTCCAGAGGAAGACATAGATTAATAGGTATAGCTACATCATTGCACCATAGGCCCAGTCACTTAACTACATAGGCAGTGCCGCCGCCCCCACCACGCGCATCAGGCACCAAGTGCTCAGGGGGGCACCACAAGAAAATTCTCTCAACGCACATACGCACATAATACTCTTAACATAAACGAAAATGCAAATGCAAATGCACGATTTGCAGTTGCGATTGGATTGTCCACAAATTGAAAACGCAATTGCAAATTGCAATTCCTTTTGAAAATTGTCTGCGATATACTTCCATAATTATAAGTAGGGCTGCACGATTAATCAAAATGAAACCGCACTATTTGGCTTTTTTTTATGCGCAGCTTGTTAGTGAAGCACGGCTCTGTGATTAGCAGTAAATTCTGCTCAACCTGAAAGCCAGAAGGCGCTCTTGTGTAGAAACTCTAGATATACTCCGCAGAAGTACGATAACACATATCATTCCAGGAAATCCCTATAGGCATCATACTATTGCTGTAGCTGAATAAACAGAAGATTGAAATGCTTTGATTGATTAAACATGACAAATAAACACACCACTGTGACAATATATGGTAGTATGATAGTTCTTCAAGCCTTCTCTGGTATTTTCATGATAGTAAAGTATATTTATACTTCAATGTTAATCGACATAGCCTTTATCACTGTACAGAATACTATAAAATATGTTGTGTGCCTTGTTCTGTGTAAGAAGTCACATCATCTCACAGAAGGATGCTTAACTGTCGTTATGAAGTGAGTTTGGAGTAAAAAACATGTTATTAAATGTTGTCTTTTGTTGGACAAGAGGTTCATAAATGCTTCTCATGTTTGCGAAGATGTTTGACATGTGTTGCTCTTTCAAATGCACGTTATAACCGCCTCAAACTCGCAGTGCTTTCAGATGGAGCAGCATTTACTACTGATCAAAGAGCTGTGCTTCACTGACAAGCTGGATAATCACACTAAGCAAAATCGTTTTAAGCGTGATTTCAGGTTAATTGCAATTAATCGTGCCGCCCTAATTATAAGTGAACCTCAAGGAACATATTAAAATAATTAAAAAATAATGTCATGACCTCTTTAATTTGTAAAGCATATTTTTTTAATCAAAGGATTATAAATACATAATTATATATATAAATACACTGTGGGGCAAAAAAAGTATTTAG